>CM076582.1:266114150-266415280 GCA_034641835.2 Pinus albicaulis | reverse complement strand
GGAGCTGGTATCGTCGTCCAGTGGTTATGGCTAACTCGATGCCCTGATTGAAAAACTAATGCAGTGAAAGCCCCTCTCAGAACAGGAGGCCAGTAGTGTCAGCCCTTAAACCCACCACTTTAAATCTATGCATTTCATATGAAGTTTCTGTTCGAGATCCATTTTTTTCTTCAGAAGTTTCTGTTTCGAAACCTAGGTTTTGTAAAGGTCTAAGAAAATGCACCCTCTCTTTGTCGGGATGGTGCTTGTACACCGTGTCGGCACACGGATCCGGCGCCATACGAACCCCCGCTGGGCAGATTTTCGGGTTGTTGGCGAAAATGCTTGGTGCGAATGGCTGTATTAGAATATGATCCTCTATTATTTATGGTGTTAGGGGTTTTTTAACCATTTTTTAAAGGGAAATGGTGTTTCAATGGCCTGCAAACTACGTTCTTCTAGCGCAATGCTTTGTGTTTATCGTTTAAGTTTGGTTAAGTGTGAGACCATTTAGTGTTCAATAGTTGGATCCGTCATTGTCAAGAAAATAGAACCTAGGTGGAATCTTCGAGATGTATATACCGGGTGGCCCGGGGTCTGTAGTGGTTTATAAGTGTCTTGGATAAGTGTGTATCGATCCTTTCCTTGCCTGATGATCTTATGATTAGCCTTTTAAAACTTTGGTTTTATCGGGTGCTTGCATCTTTAAAGGTTGTTTAGTCGTTAATACATTTAGATGTCCTAGACAAGTGTGGAGTCACCTTGGCTATTGATCTTGTGATTAGGCTTTTAAAGCTTTTTTGATGCAAGAAAATAGTGTATGCTTCTCGATGCCCTTGATATCTGACAAGTAATTTAGGGCACAGCGGACCGTGTCCTCGAATACCCTAAGTATTTTGTTTTATGCGGTTCTGTCTTCTGTTCTGGTTTTTTCAAGAGGGTACAGGGGATTAGAATGCTAATTTTGGAGGGAGCTTAGTTTACTACAGCTACTCATTTGGTTTGGGCTGCTGTGACTTGTTAATACTTTTGAAGATGTTAAATATTAGATATTTTTTTTGCAGATGTTGTGTTTGTTTGATCATTAGTTCAAACTTCAAACCGTTAAGACTTTTGAAAATGACTTGTTGAGATTTTATTGCACAGATCTATTAAAGGAGTAAGTTATCTATGATATCTGGGAATGTGGTTTGGATGACAATTCCAACAATATATCCTTTTTGAAACATTTATCAGAGCCTCTCGTGATATTGAATTCTATGAATTAATGATTAATCCATCAGATCATTGATATGCTCAGATAATAAATTGTCGAGATATTATTTTATAGTGTTATGAAACAATTCAGTTGTTTGTGTAGACGTCTGGGTATAACTCCTATATTCTGTAGTAAAACATACCATTGAGATTGTTTGGGCTTAGGTGCAGAAATCATAAAGATGATATATAGTAGGTTATGATAATGGATTAAATTTTGTATTGAAGAAAATATATATTTTTTTAAGAATGTTTTTCTCATGGTTGCAGGTCAGAGGATTGTGTGAAAAGGCCAAGGAGATTCTCATGGAAGAAAGTAATGTTCAGGTATGTCCTTTTCTTCAGCTAACTTTGAAATACAAATTATAATTTTCTTTCATCTATGCCTCAACGTGTTCAGTTTTATTTTGCATGCATGTACACACCAGTAAAAAATATAAGCTGTTGGAATACAAAAAGAAGAAATAGAACAATAAACAAATGAAATACATTTTACCATTCAAAATTCTTTTAATCTGAAAATATGAAGAAAATTCAAGATTGAAATTGGAATCTATTATTGTTATCACAAAAATTGGGACTCACGGTAACATAGTATTTACGAGGTACACCGAAGAAGGGAGTGCTTGATGCATCTCTTGAGGAAATTGAGCTAGCCTGTCTTCAAAAGAATAACATAGAATGAAAAATAAGAGCTGGGGAAGATGGATAAATTCTATCATTTCAAACAGCCATTCTTCTTTTGAAGTATTCAGATGCAATATCCTTCTCATTTATTGTTCTTGTTGCCACTTTGATTTTTTATGTTTTTTCGTTGTTCTGGTACTGATTTTTTTCAAGATTTAAATTGATTCACTTTGTAACTGTTTCTGACCGATATATTTTTAATCTTGTTATTGTTCATTTTTATTGTTTTTCTGCACTTATCAACCAAGGTTTCATTGTGGTCTCGGTATTTGTTGTTTTAGTAAAACTTATGAAGTTTAGAGTTAAGGGTTCCAACATCCGTGTTTTCTAAAGACCCTGGATTTGTTATCTGTCAGGAGTCTTCAAAAACCTTGATGTGCCATTCTCATTGTTTTCACACTTCAGCATGGAGATTGACACATGGAATTGATATTGACACCTCGTTTTTTTTATACCTCTGGCATAACCAATTATCAGTGATGATGGACTTGTGTTAATTATTAACAATTTCATGAGTGTAAGATCAACCATCTTAGCCTAGACATATACTTTAGAAGAATTATCATATACAAGAAATATGTCACCCCAACTGTCACAAACATATAAACACTTGGGCTATGGAATGCAACTCTTGGTGCAGTTAGAATGAACAGGTGTGTCATTGCTTGGAATTTGAAAGCAATGTTCATCTAGATGTCACTAAATAGAAATTTTCGTGATTTTAATCACAGAGGAGTCAGATCCAGTTACCGACAATACTATATATGTCATGCCTAGATTTCATTGGCACAACTAATCTATTATTTTGTTGTGAAATTCCATGTAATGTGCTCCTCATTATTCTTTTGTTGTAGTTCTTGGGTATCTCAACTATAAAGTTACATTGTGCTGAAGAATTTTTCATGCTTCTATGTGTAGGCTTTAAAGATGTGCCTGAAGAAGAGAAAAGCAGAATGGTTGGTGATGTTTTCAGTAGTGTTGCCTCAAAATATGACATCATGAATGACATAATGAGTGTTGGTCTTCACCAGCTTTGGAAGGATAGGTTCATATTTATTTGTTATAATTAAAACCATTGAATTTAAATTCCTCAAATATCTGCTGAGTTTGTCTTTGGATGCATGAAAAGATTTATTTCTTCTTGTGTGATCTGGCTTTTGCAGACTTGTCTCAAAATTGAGTCCACTTGCAGGAATGTAGCATCTTGATGTAGCTGGTGGGACAGGTAGTTTGACCAAACTATATATATATATATATATATATATATAAAACATACCATTGACATTGTTTGGGCTTAGGTGCAGAAATCATAAAGATGATATATAGTAGGTTATGATAATGGATTAAATTATGTATTAAAGAAAAAATATATTTTTTTAAGAATGTTTCTCTCATGGTTGCAGGTCAGAGGATTGTGTGAAAAGGCCAAGGAGATTCTCATGGAAGAAAGTAATGTTCAGGTATGTCCTTTGCTTCAGCTAACTTTGAAATACAAATTATAATTTGCTTTCATCTATGCCTCGAGGTGTTCAATTATATTTTGCGTGCATGTACACACCAGTAAAAAATATACGATGTTGGAATACAAAAAGAAGAAATAGAACAATAAAAAAATGAAATACATTTTACCATTCAAAATTATTTTAATCTGAAAATATGAAGAAAATTCAAGATTGAAATTGGAATCTATTAATGTTATCACAAAATTGGGACTCATGGTAACATAGTATTTACGAGGTACACCGAAGAAGGGAGTGCTTGATGCATCTCTTGAGGAAATTGATCTAGCCCGTCTTCAAAACAATAACATAGAATGAAAAATAAGAGCTGGGGAAGATGGCTAAATTATATCATTTCAAAATAGCCATTCTGCTTTTGAAGTATTCAGATGCAATATCCTTCTCATTTATTTTTCTTGTTTCCACTTTGATTTTTTATGTTTTTTCGTTGTTCTGGTACTGAGTTTTTTGAGGATTTAAATTGATTCACTTTGTCACTGTTTCTGACCGATCTATTTTTAATCTTGTTATTTTTCAGTTTTATTGTTTTTCTGCACTTATCAACCAAGGTTTCACTGTGGTCTTGGTATTTGTTGTTTTAGTAAAACTCATGAAGTTTAGAGTTAAGGGTTCCAGCATCCGTGTTTTCTAAAGATCCTAGATTTGTTATCTGCCAGGAGTCTTCAAAAACCTTGATGTGCCATTCTCATTGTTTTCACACCTCAGCATGGAGATTGACACATGGAATTGATATTGACACTTCGTTTTTTTTATACCTCTGGCATAAACAATTATCAGTTATGATGGGCTTGTGTTACTTATTAACAATTTCATGAGTGTAAGATCAACCATCTTATCCTAGACATAAACTTTAGAATAATTATCATATACAAGAAATATGTCACCCCAACTGTCACAAACATATAAACACTTGGGCTGTGGAATTCAGCTCTTGGTGCAGTTAGATTGAATAGGTGTGTCATTGCTTGGAATTTGGAAGCAATGTTCATATAGATGTCACTAAATAGAAATTGTCGTGATTTTAATCACAGAGGAGTTAGATCCAATTACTGACAATACTATATATGTCATGCCTAGATGTCATTGGCACAACTAATCTATTTTTTTGTTGTGAAATTCCATGTAATGTGCTCCTCATTATTCTTTTGTTGTAGTTCTTGGGTATGGAAACTATAAAGTTACATTGTGCTGAAGAATTTTTCATGCTTCTATGTGCAGGATTTAAAGATGTGCCTGAAGCGGAGAAAAGCGGAATGGTTGGTGATGTTTTCAGTAGTGTTGCCTCAAAATATGACATCATGAATGACATAATGAGTGTTGGTCTTCACCGGCTTTGGAAGGATAGGTTCATATTTATTTTTTATAATTAAAACCATTGAATTTCAATTCCTCAAATCTCTGCTCAGTTTGTCTTTGGATGCATGAAAAAATTTATTTCTTCTTGTGTGATCTGGCGTTTGCAGACTTGTCTCAAAATTGAGTCCATTTGTAGGAATGCAACATCTTGATGTAGCTGGTGGGACAGGTAGTTTGACCAAACTATATATATATATATATATATATATATTCAAATGCTTCTTTTTAACTATTAAAAATTTAGCAATATGTCATGTCATTTAAAGAATAAAGAAAATGCACTACAAGTGTAGCCACTAGCCACCACGAATACAAGAAATGGACATTACAAGCCATTTAAATTATCAAAAATGCCTTAGATCATGCCTAGACCATGAAGTGTCAAGTTGGTGCACAAATGATAAATGCATTAACAGCCCAAAATTTAGGGGTCAGAAATGTCAGTGCATTGACGTTGCTCAGGGGTATTATCCTTAGGCGTGTTGAGAAATCTAGGGCATCAAGATTAGGTGATTTATCTTGGTTAGATACCTGCTTGTGAATGCCTTTTTACTTCTTAGGTTAGGATCTTCTTTTACTTAGGTTATTATAGTGTTCCTCATTAAACAACTACCAATGCATAAGCCATAAAGAGACAAAAGACACATAATATAGGTGATCAACCATGGCTAAAACCTCTCCCACTTGAGAGGAAAACCCAAATGAATTATTCTTCTTATAGAGACTTCAATTGACGAATGCCAAGACCAAGAACCTTGACCTATTTGACTCTCCAAGACCAAGACACAAGTTCCCTTTCACTACTTCTCTTTTGTGCCCAAGTCAACACTTGGTCCAACTGCTTGCTTGCCTTCCTTTGTACCTTGGTACCTTGGCTATACTTCAGATTTCAACTTCCTTTTTCTCTGATTCAGACCTGCAACTTCTCGGCTTCCTTCAGAAACCATAGCACGTGTGAATAATCAACTTTGGAACCTTGATTCCCTTCGCTTTAGGTTGAGACTGCTTACTTGACAACTCGGATTGATATCTTCCTTGTTCTTCACCCTAAGTAGTCTCTTACGGTGACTGCAATATTTCGGCCTTCTTCCTGCCATAGGCAGGTCTACAATCTTGCATGTGTGGATTTTACTTGGACCCAAAACAGTCCCAAAAGTATACCAAAGACTTGGCTCTTCCTTCTCTTCTCCTTGCTGGTTATAAGGCTTCTTCTTGATGAATTTCACACCACTTTCTAGCTTCAAACCTTGACCGAAAATCTGTCTCTGAAATGAGGTCGAGCTGCCCTATTTATAGTCATTGGATAGCATACAATGTCTATGCCATATGGGTGTTTAGATGTGTATAGATAGCATGCAATGTATATGGGTGTCTAGATGTGTATAGCAAATAAGGTTTCAATACCTGCATGGAATGTGCAGAGTCTCTGCTTAAGAAAGCAGCATTCTGTTTTTACCTTTTTTCAGTGCTCTATTTTGGGTTTTCATTGATAGTCATGACACTAATATGACACGAAAATCCATTTCCATATCAAATTTCCCTTCTACAGCAGATCTATATAAATTTTTATGTTGAACTACTTTTTTGTCATATGGTGCCAATCTCGCCAGAGTTGAATCTATGGTGTTACAGTTCTAGAGACTTTTCCTTGCTCTTAGTGATGTGGCTAAATAGTTAAGGAGTTTTAGTTCATCCAACCTCAGTTTTATGATTTATGGAAACATTTCATGCATGCACTAATAAGTAATAGTATGCAATATTCGTGGGTTTGTATATCTATGATTCTGTTTAGAAAGAGGGTTTCAGTGATATTTTTCCATTCACACCTCGGTTTACCTTTTATCCCTCTTTAAAATTCATCTTCTAGGATTTGATCCTTCTTCCATCCATGCTTGAAAGTAGCCATGCTGACATGATAACATGTATATGTCAGTCTACAAGTACTTAGTGTTGGCTGCATTACATATGATATATGGGTAAGTCTTCCTGCATGTAATTAATGTAGGATAGGGAGTTTTCGTTCGTTTGTATAAATTTCCCCTATATATTCGAAACATTTACAGAAGCTAATTTTCTTCATTATATTCGAGGCTTGATCAACCATATTCCCACATTACGTGAAAAGCTCATGTGACACTATTTTTTTAAGTATGATTAATACTTGTACTATTCAATTTCCTGTCCATTTTTAAAGTTCCATTTTTTTTTTAATTTAACCAACACACGAGAATTTCTAATGTATATCCACTTTTTATCCTATTTCCATTTCAGTGACTTTAATTGAATGCAAATGTTGTTGTGAAGTGGTTCCGTAATCATGATTTTTTTTACCCTTCTCGTTTTGCAAGTGCTAATTGCTCTCTTGATGTTAATTGAGGAAATATTATTGTAATAATGTACCAAGTATTAGTCTATTTTTCTTTTGATGCCTTGTCAACTAATTTACCAGGTATTAGTGGAGAGCATGGATTTCCAGCTTGAACATATTGGCTTGTATGCGAGTCGAGATGTATGTGGTTTCTTTTGGAGGTAGTTTTTTTTTTTTTTTTGTGTATGCATGAAATGTGGAGTCTTCTGCTTAAGAAAGCAACATTCTATTTTAACTTTTTACCTTTAGCAGTTTTCAGCTGAGTGTGATGGGATTTCTAATTTATTTATCTTGATAAACTGATATTCTGTTTTCACCTTTCTTCAGTCCTTCGTTTTCAGCTGTTCAATATAGTAATGGTGTCAGAGTAGAAACTGCTTGCATTTACATTAAATCATATCCAGGTTCCCTACTAGGGTAAATTTGTGGTTGAAATTCTGAATTCTTCTTCTTTGGATTGCCATATGTTTTATGATGTCAAGGTTCCCTACAAAAGTTCAATTTTTCTTTCAGGTCTCAACACGTTAATTTGTTCAGGTCATGGGTCCCATATAACCAAGCAGTTTTGGTTTATTGAGGTTAGTCACAGGTTTGAGATCCACAAAGGCATTTGATGTATGTTCTAGATAGCATACAATTTCTATACCATATGGGTGTCTAGATGTGTATAGATAGCATGCAATGTCTATGGGTGTCTGGATGTGTATAGCAAATAAGGTTTCAATCCCTGCATGGAATGTGCAGAGTCTCTGCTTAAGAGAGCAACATTCTATTTTTACCTTTTTTCAGTGCTCTATTTTGGGTTGTCATTGAATAGTCATGACACTAATATAACATGCACATACATTTCCATATCAAAGTTCCCTTCTACAGCAGATCTATGTAAATTTTTCTGTTGAACTGCTTTTTTTTCATACGATGCCAATCCTGCCAGAGCTGAATCTATGGTGTTACAGTTCTAGAGACTTTTCCTTGCTCCGAGTGATGTGGCTAAATAGTTAAGGAGTTTTATTTCATCCAACCTTAGTTTTATGATTGATGGAAACATTTTATGCATGCACTAATAAGTAATAACATGCAATATCTGTGGGTTTGTATATCTGTGATTCTATTTAGAAAGAGAGTTTCAGTGATCTTTTTCAGTTCACACCTAGGTTTACCTTTTATCCTTCTTTAAAATTCATCTTCCAGGCTTTGATACTTCTTCCATCGATGCTTGAAAGTAGCCATGCTGACATGATAACATGTATATGTTAGTCTGTAAGTACTTAGTGTTGGCTGCATTACATATGATATATGGGTAAGTCTGCCTCCATGTACTTAATGTAGGATAGGGAGTTTTCGTTCGTTTGTCTAAATTTCCCCTATATACTCGAAACATTTACGGAAGCTAATTTTCATCATTATAGTCAAGGATTGATCAACCATATTCCCACATTACGTGAAAAGCTCATGTGACACTATTTTGTTAAGTATGATTAATACTTGTACTATTCAATTTCCTGTCTAGTTTTAAAGTTTCAATTTTTTTTACATTTAACCAACACACGAGAATTTCTAATGTATATCCACTTTTTATCCTATTTCCATTTCAGTGACTTTAATGGAATGCAAATTTTGTTGTGAAGTGGTTCCGTAATCATGATTTTTTTACCCTTCTCGTTTTGCAAGTTCTAATTGCTCTCTTGATGCTAATTGAGGAAATATTATTGTAATCATGTGCCAAGTATTAGTCTATTGCTCTCTTGATGCCTTTTGCACTAAATTACCAGGTATTAGTGAAGAGCATGGATTTCCAGCTTGCACATATGGGCCTGTATGCAAGTTGAGATGTATGTGGTTTCTTTTGGAGTTAGTTTTTTTTTTTTTTTTGGTGTATGCTTGAAATCTGCTTAAGAAAGTGGCATTCTGTTTTAACTTGTTACCTTTAGCAGTTTTCAGCTGACTGTGATGGGATTTCTAATTTCTTTAGCTTGAGAAACTGATATTCTGTTTTCACCTTTCTTCAGTCCTTTGTTTTTAGCTGTTCAAGATAGTACTGGTGTCAGAGTAGAAACCGCTTGCATTTACATTAAATCATATCCAGGTTCCCTACTAGGGTAAATTTGTGGTTAAAATTCATAATTCTTCTGCTTTGGATTGCCATATGTTTTATTATGTAAAGGTTCCCTCCAAAAGTTCAATTTTTCTTTCATGTCTCAACACGTTATTTTTTTCAGGTCATGGGTCCCATATAACCAAGCAGTTTTGGTTTATTGAGGTTAGTCACAGGTTTGAGATCCATAGAGGCATTTGATGTATGTTCTAGATAGCATACAATGTCTATGCCATATGGGTGTCTAGATGTGTATAGATAGCATGCAATGTCTATGGGTGTCTAGATGTGTATAGCAAATAAGGTTTCAATACCTGCATGGAATGTGCAGAGTCTCTGCTTAAGAAAACAACATTATGTTTTTACCTTTTTTCAGTGCTCTATTTTGGGTTTTCATTGATAGTCATGAAACTAATATAAAATGCACATCCATTTCCATATCAAAGTTCCCTTCTACAATAGATCTGTGTAAATTTTGCTGCTGAACTACTTTTTTGTCATACGATGCCAATCCTACCAGAGCTGAATCTATGGTGTCACAGTTGTAGAGACTTTTCCTTGCTCCGAGTGATGTGGCTAAATAGTTAAGGAGTTTTAGTTCATCTAACCTCAGTTTTATGATTGATGGAAACATTTGATGGATGCACTAATAAGTAATAACATGCAATATATGTGGGTTTGTATATCTGTGATTCTGTTTAGAAAGAGGGCTTCAGTGATCTTTTTCAGTTCACACCTTGGTTTACCTTTTATCCCTCTTTAAAATTCGTCTTCCAAGCTTTGATCCTTCTTCCATCCATGCTTGAAAGTAGCCATGTTGACATGATAACATGTATATGTCAGTCTGCAAGTACTTAGTGTTGGCTGCATTACATATGATATATGGGTAAGTCTGCCTGCATGTACTTAATGTAGGATAGGGAGTTTTTCGTTCATTTGTCTAAATTTCCCCTATATATTCGAAACAATTACAGAAGCTAATTTTCATCATTATAGTCAAGGCTTGATCAACGATATTCCCACATTACGTGAAAATCTCATGTGGCACTATTTTTTTAAGTATGATTAATACTTGTACTATTCAATTTCCTGTCCAGTTTTAAAGTTTCATTTAAAAAAATAATAATTTAACCAACACACGATAATTTCTAATGTATATCCAATTTTTATCCTATTGCCATTTCGGTGAATTTAATTGAATGCAAATGTTGTTGTGAAGTGGTTCCGTAATCATGACTTTTTTTACCCTTCTTGTTTTGCAAGTTCTAATTGCTCTCTTGATGTTAATTGAGGAAATATTATTGTAATCATGTAGTAAGTATTAGTCTATTTCTCTCTTGATGCCTTGTGCACTAAATTACTAAGTATTAGTGGAGAGCATGGATTTCCAGCTTGCACATATTGGCTTGTATGCGAGTCCAGTTTTAAAGTTTAATTTAAAAAAAAAAAATATTTAAATTTCGTCGGTCTTGCGACGTTTTATTTTTTACTTTTTAAATTTTTAAATGTCCGTCGTTATTGTGACACTTCTTCCTGGCGTCAGTATTGCAACACTTTTTCTAATCGTCGGTATTGCGACACTTTTGAAACACGTCGGTATTGCGACATTTTAAATGCGTCGGTATTGCAACACTTTAAAAGCGTCGGTATTACAACACTTCAATAAAGTGTCAGAACAAGTGTCGCTCTTCCGACGCTTTATTGAAATCTTCGAATTGTGACTCTATGGCTAACCACGCTTTTTCTGGCCTCAAACTATCGCTCTTACGATGACTATGTGTCGGAATAACAACACTTTGGCCGTCCGAAATTGGGCCAAATTTACTAGTGTTAGGTGAGTTTAGTTTAATTTTATCAACTATATTTTAGTAGCAGTTATATGTTGCATATTTCTCAAATTGTGGAGTTGTTCCTTTCCTGTTGCATGTTTTTTATATTGTTATGTTGTGATTCAAATTTTTAGTTGTGCTTTCCAGTTATTCTCCTACATAGTACATGCTTTGATAAATTATATCAAAAGTCTTACCAATACAATAACATTGATTGTTGTATGTGGACATTTTTGTTCAGGATGGTCCATTACATAATCAAGATGAGGAGCTGGATCATGCAATTGCACTTTCTATTTCTGAAGAACTAACCAAACCAGATGGTATATGATGGCAATTTCATTTTTTTACAGTTATTTTTAGTTTAATTATATCATTTAGTTCGATGATTTTCATATATTCAACTAAACTTTTGTTGCTTAACAAGACTTTGTCATTTCCATGTTTTAGTGACACTGTTTATGGTTTGATACTCTTATACAACCTTTATCAAGTTACATGCACCCTCATTAGAACAAACAAGAGAATTTTTCTTGCCATGACTATCTTTCTTTGTCATTGTTGTCTTAAGAAAGTATTTTAGCTAAGAAACTAGTTTCAAGGTTATGGCATAAATTGTCATATAAATTGAACAGAAGTTATATCCAAAATGTTAACTTGTAAACTACTTCGCTGGTTTTAGGCTTTCCATTTAAAATCTACTTCAGTTTGAAATTTGAACAAGTTGTTCCATAGACTTGAATATTAAGAGATTTTGGTGTAAGGATTAAAAATTATCTCGTAAGGACTCTCAGTTATTCATTTATTTTATCTGAATATAACATTTACTATTAAATTAGAACCATTTGGCACAAATACATCATAGATCAAGATCATACTTTGTAGAGTGTTGTAGAATAAAAATAGGAACAAGGACACTGAATTCTTTCAGTTTTCTTGGTTCTTATTCCTTTGTGTATCTTTGCACCTTTAGGGGCAATTTCTAGTTTAAATTCTAATTCTTTAAAGGGTGCTAGCTCAATGGAAGAGCACCTGCTTTACAAGCAGGAGGTTGGTGGTTCGATTCCATCGTGCCCTGATATTCATATATAGGGAATGACGAAAATCAATTTTTGATGACGGATAATCTTTTGACCATCACCAATGAGCTTATGGTGACATTTTTCGACCCTCACCAAAATATGAAATGGTGACAGTCAACGGACGCCACCATATATACGCACTAATAGTGACGACTATTAAAGGTCTATCATCATAAATCGTTGTTATTGATATGAAATGGTGAGGGTAATTGTTCATCATTATAGTCATTATTCGTGACGAACCTTGATGTCACCAATGATTTTATGGTGACGGTCAATGAGCATCGTAATATATATGCACCAATAGTGACGGCCATGAAAGGTCCATCACAAAAAATCGTTGCTATTCATATGAAATGGTGACGATCACTATTCGTCATTATAATCATTATTGGTGATGGACCTTGAATGTCACCACAACACCTATATTTTTGGCGACGCCACCTTTGGTGACGTTCCTTTTTTGGTGACGGATAGTGATCGTCACCATTTCATATGAGCAATGGTGACGGATAATAGCCTCCATCACCAAAAAACTGAATGTCACCAAAGGTGATATCGCTGAAAGTATAGGTGTTTTGGTGACATTCAAGATCCGTCACCAATAATGATTTATAGTGACGGATAGTGACCGTCACCATTTCATATGAGCAATGGTGATGGACAATAGCCTCCGTCACCACAACACATACTTTCGGCGATGCCACCTTTGGTGACGTTCAGTTTTTTAGTGATGGAGGCTATTGTCCATCACCCTTGCTCATATGAAATGGTGACAGTCACTATCCCTCACTATAAATCATTATTTGTGACGGATCTTGAATGTCACCAAAACACCTATACTTTCGGCGATGCCACCTTTGGTGACGTTCAGTTTTTTGGTGATGGAGGCTATTGTCCGTCACCATTGCTCATATGAAATAGTGACGGTCACTATTCGTCACTATAAATCATTATTGGTGACAGAGCTTGAATGTCACCGCAACAACTATATTTTCGGGGACACCACCTTTGGTGACGTTCAATTTTTAGTGACGAAGGCTCTTTTAACCCTCACTAATGAGCTTATGGTGACCATTTTCGCCCGTCACCAATGTGGGTTTTTCTTATAGTGTTGGTAGGCCAGTGAATTTTCATTGTCAGCACATCCAGTGTATCAGATCTGCCATCATAGCAGACCACCACAACGTTAGATAACAACTCCACAAGGATGTCGGGCACTTGCCAAGAGGGCCATTACAATGAAGGGACACTTCCACTATAACTTCAGATATCTGTCTAAAAACAACCACAATGCATCCATGCATAAGGCGCAGAGACCGATTTTCAGTTACTGTTGTGGTAAACGAACTGATTTCCCTTTCTGTAATGGAAATCTAGTGCAAATAGTTTAAATATAAGTTTTCATATTGTAATATGGATTGGACCTTGGTTTTGTAAGCACATTTCATTGTAAGTATTCACACTTTTTCAAGCTGGAGCATCAATAAAGAGATCAGTCTGCAAAATTCATGTGTTGTGTTTGTTGGGCCTCTAATTTGTATTATTATTATCACTTCTTAACATTCATTTTATCTATTTCTAATGCTCTTTTATCACATTATTTATCATAATTTATTATATAATTCCATTTCTTAATTATTTATGCTCTTTTGGATAAATAATATTTGTTCTCCTTTATTTTAATAAATTAATGATTATTATGCATGATTTTTCCAATGATGGTTTATTAATGAATTTTTTATAATATAACTCACTATTTTTGCCTCCAATAGCTCTTCCAGATTGCAGATTTGATCTTGAGTTGTTAATTAAATATTCCAACTCAGAAATTCACCGGAATAAAAAGAGATAGTTTTGCGTTGAACATTTTTGGAAAATGGAGAAGAATCCTGAAAATCCGAAACATGGGTTTTGTGCAGAATGGACCAAATTATTTCTACTATGAGCAGTTTTCCAAAATTCAGTCTTGATTGAGAAAAACACAGGGTTATTAGAAGGACATATTTGCAGATTTTCTGTTGTGGTCATTTTCCAAAATTGCCCCTATTGTAATTGACAGATTCGACTTGTGCCAGCTGAATCATGATGGAAATATCTTTCAGATCTGATATTGGCTATTGATATTTTGTAATCAGTCTATTTCCCCTTTGTTGTTTGTATATTTAATGGGTCACAAATCAGAAAACAGGGGAGAATGCATAGGAGAAGGCATAGAGGGTTAAGCCCTTTGAGATATAGATCTTGTAATCAATATTTTTATCATTAATTGAATGTATAGCAGCTTGTTGTTTCTACTATAATTCGTGAGTTTTTCCAGCCCTGATCAAAAACAGTGTTACCAATGAAATAGGTAGTCGCCATGTTACCTACTTTTTTTTGGTAGCATAAAAAGCACCGGATTTTGAAAAGTGGTGATGCAGAATCACCTTTTTTTTTTTTAGCACATTTTCGACACTCTAATATTTTTATTTATGAAGTATGAATATTTGTTTTAAAATGTTTGTAATTTTCATGCTAATTTGGAAATGTATTGATGCAGCATCAACCTTTTTTTTTTAGTGCGGTGATTTTCATGCTAATTTTGAAACGTATTGATGCAGCATCAACCTTTTCTTTTTAGAGTGGCGATTTTCATGTTGGTAATAAAACACAAAACTTAGATAAAAAAATATATATATAAACAATAAAAAAAAACCAATAAAAATGTAAAAAAAAACAAAATTAACTCGTAAAAATAAAAAATTTAAACAAAAATAAATTTTATATATATATATATATATATATATATATATATATATATATATATTCAAAAATTATATCAAAAGAAATGACAAAATTTGAAAAAAAAAACACATAATTTAAAGAAAAAAAACAAAAATTAACCAAAAAAATTAAAAAGAAAACATCAAAAACATTTTTTTCTAAGTTATTAAAAAAAAACATATAATTAAAAAAAAAATTTAAATAAAAAATTTAAAAATAATTTAAATTACAAAATTCAAATTTAGATAAAAAAAATAAAATTTAAAAAATAAAAAATAAAATTTAAAAATTAAAATTAAAATAATAATAATAAGACGAAAAAAAATACAAATTTTAAAATTAACAAAAAAAGCAAATTAAAAAAAAAACAAAATTTAAAATTGAAAAAGCAAATTAAAATTTAAAAAAAAAAACTATTATTAAAAAACAAAAAAAATGAAAAAAACCACGTCCAAATAATTAAAAAACAAATATCCATAAATTTACTGTTTTTTTTTAAATGAAACAATTTATAAATTTAAAAAATGAAAAACTAAATAAACTAAAAGATTAAAAAAAAAAAAAAATTAAATTAAATTAAAATTTAATAAATTTAATAAATAAATTTTAAATTTTAATAAATAATTAATCTAAAATATTAAATATAAAATAAAAAAAAAACAAAACAAAAAAAATTAAAACAATTTAAATTTAAAATAAAAAATTTGAATTAAAAAACAAATAATTTTAAATTTTTTAAATTTAAAAAAAATTACTAAAAATTTAAAAAAATAAAAAATAAAAAAATAAATTTTTTGATCGTAGTGGCGTCGCCAATCGGCCTCCCACCCAGGTGGCGGTGGAGGCCGGCTGCTGGGCGGGAGGCTGATTCCGGGAATCGCCCAGCCGCACTGTGGGAGGCCGATTCCAGGAATCGCCCTTAGGCCGATTCCGGGAATTGCCCTTAGGCCGATTACGAGAATCGCCCTCCCGCGGCGGGATGCCGATTCCGGGAATCGCCCTAAGGTCGATTCTGGGAATCAACCTGCCGTGGCGCGGGAGGCTGATTCCGGGAATCGCCCTCCCGCAGCGGGAGGCCGATTCCGAGAATCGCCCTCCCGCCGCGGGAGGCCGATTCCTGGAATCGCCCTCCGGGGGCGGGAGGGCGATTCCGGGAATCGCCCTCCCGCGATGGGAGGGCAATTCCGGGAATCGACCTCCCGCGACAGGAGGGTGATTCACGAAATTGGCCTCAGGGCGATTCCCGGAATCAGCCTCCCGACGCGGGAGGGCGATTCTCGGAATCGACCTCAGGGTGATTCCCGGAATCAACCTCAGGGAGATTCCCGGAATCGGCCTTAGGGCGATTCTCGGAATCGACCTCAGGGCGATTCCTGGAATCGGCCTCCCATCGCGGGAGTGCGATTCTCGGAATCAGCCTCCCTCCCAACGGCCGGCCTCTGCCGCCATCTGGGCGGGAGGTCGATTGGCGGCGCCACCACGATCAAAAATTTCTTTTTTATTTTATTTTTTTAATTTCTTTTATTTTATTTTTTTCTAATTTGATTTTTTTTATTTTTCATTTTTAAATTCAAAAAGTTCAATTTTTTTTTTTTTTTAATTTTTTTATTTAAAATTTAATTTGTTTTAATTTTTTTGTTTTTTTTAAATTTGTTTTTAATTTTATTTATTTTTTTTGTTTTTAATTTTTTTTTTCTAAATTTTGTATTTTTTTTATTTAATTGAATTTTTTTTTTTTTTTTATGTTTTTTTTATTATTAAATTTTATGTTTAGTTTTTCATTTAATTTTTTAAAATTTAGTAAATTTTTTATTTTTTTTTAATTTATTTGAATTTAATACTTATTTTAAATTTTAAATTTTTTTATTATTATTTTTTTAATTACATAAAATTTTTATATTTTTTTTATTTCAACTAAGATAGTGTATTTAAAATTATATATATATATATATATTTTTAATTAAACGTAATATTTTCAAATTAATTTGTTTTTTATTTTATTTTTTATTTAATATATTTTATTTAATTTATTTTTTTCAATTTTTCAATTTTAGTTGATTTTTAAAGTTTTTTAACTTTTTATTTTAACAATGTTTTTTTTATTTTCTTTATATTTAAAATTTATTTTTTATTTCAAAATTTATTTGTTTATTCATTTATTTATTAAACTTTGATATTTTTTTTTTAAATTTAATTTGTTATTTTAATATTAACATTTTTTTTTAATTTAATAAAATCTAATATAAATATTTTTAATTTAAGTTCATATATAGATATATATAATTTAAGTTCATATATATATATATATATATATTATTTTTTATAATTTAAATTTAATTTATTTTTTAAAATCTATTTGTTTTTTTAATATATATATTTTTAAATTTAATATTTTTATTGTATTTCATTTTTCATTTTTTATTTTTAATTAATTTTTTATTTTTTTACTTTTAGTTTCAATAATGTTTTTTTTATTTTTTTTATTTTTATTTTAAAGTTTTAAATTTATTAAAATTTAATATATTTCTTTAAATTTAATTTTTTATTTAAATATTTTTTTTTTTCTAATTTAATTAACATTTTCTTTTTCTTTTTTAAATTTAATTTCTACATTTTTTTTTTATAATTTCTTTCCTTTTTTAACTTGTTTTTTTTTTTTTTATTTAATATTTTTGTTTTGTTTTCGTTTTTATTTTTTTATTTCTATATATTTTGAAATTTTAATCTTTAAATTTTTTTTACTTTTTATTTTTTATTTTTTTTCTTAAATTTTAGGTTTTTTTTTAATGTTTGAATTAAAATTTTTATTTTGTTTTTATTTTTATTTTTTTATTCCTATATATTTTTAAATTTTAAGCTTTAAAATGTTTTTATTTTTTAAATTTATTTTTTTCTTAAATTTTAGTTTTTTTTTAATGTTTGAATTTTTAAAATTAAAAAATGTTATTTCTATTTTTAAAAATGTCAAAAATATGACACAATTTTTTCTTTTTGTTATTCCAGCATCAACTGGTTTTGTTTTGAGGGTGTTTTTTCAATCCTTTTTTCAAGAAACAATTTTGTTTTTAGCATAATTTTATAAAATGTTAAAATTTGACCTTAAAAAAAAACCAAGTGCGTTCTGGAATATACTTTTTTTGGTTTTTAGGGTGTTTTTTCATGTTTTTTGAGTCTTTTTGGGTTAGAGTTCCTGTTTTGAGGTTAGGTTACCTATTTCATCGGTAATAGTGTTACAAGGTGTTGTAAAAGATTGGTACTATGGCATACAAATTGGAGCTTCCTGCTTCTTCACGAGTGCATCCAGTTTTCCATGTTTCGTGCTTGAAGAAGGTTATAGGCGAAAATATTCCAGTTCAAACAATATTTCTAGAACTTTATGAGGAATCAAAAATCATATTGGAACCTGAAGAGGTCACGGAAATAAGAACTCGACAACTACGAAATCAATCAATTTCAGAGTATCTCATCAAGTGGAAGAACTTACCCACTGAAGGTTCTACATGGGAGGATGATAATTTTATACAGGAGCACCGAGAGCTACTCAAGCATTGAGGACAATACTTTTTTGAAGGAGAGGGGCATGTTAGGTCCCTATATTACTAGTTTAGTCCCTTATTGTTATTAGTGTAGCCCCCTTATTGTTATTGTTGTACCCCTGTAACCCCAATATTGTTATTATTGTTCCCTTGCATTATTATTGTTAGGTCGGCTAGGATTATATTGTGGCCCCATGGACTCCTATATATAGAAGGATGTTTTGGTCATTTGTAGCATCCAATAATTGTTCATTTATGTAATATATTGGAGGTTGCCCCCTCGAAGTGGCTGATTTCTAAGGCGTTGATCTCTCTTTTCTTCTATTTTGTGAGTTGGTTTCACAACACTATTGGACATAAATATGGATATTTGAAGTGAGGATGGCGAATGCACAAATAGGTGTGACATGCGTAGTAGTTGTGCGAGAAGGTTGACTGGGTCGCAGAGGTGCCAGAATATAGTCATTGGAATAGTGATTCTAGATAAGACGGAATTCTTACCATTTGGAGGAGCGTCTCAACTACATTTAATGAGGATATTATGCCATATTTGGAGTTTTTTTAGCATTTACTGAGTTACATTAATGAATAGAATATTGTTTAAGACGTGCCTACATTATAAATATGATCGGATGGGTCGCATTAGTTCCCTTTGATTTATATGCTATTTCTGCGATTTGTTCTCTCTATTCTCTGAAGATTGTTGAAATTTTCAACAAGAAAAAGTGAAATTGGCATCCAGAAATAAAATATAGAAAATGGCACCCAGAAATGGTTACCATGTGAGGCTTTTTATTTAATTATCCTTGATTAAATTAAAGGAAAATTTTAATATTATCTCATAACAACTTGTAATAGTTAATTAGGTGTGATAGACTTAGTTATCTCAAGAATTTCAAGTTGAGGGTCAAAGGATAGGCATGTAGAGTGATTCTATTATTTACAGGGTCTAGTTGACATTGTAGCACTAGTGTGGGGTGAGTGGGATCAGTTAACTCACAATAATTAAGTTAAAATCAATTTCACTAGTTCTAACTGATTGATGAGCTAGTGGAAGATCAAGTGAATTAAAATAGATTTAATTCACAAGTAGTGATCTACCAAGTAACTGATGATTCACTATTAATAATTGCATGCATATCAATTTTTATGGAGACCCAGTTGAGACAAAGGTTTAAGAAAAGTAAGCTATCAGTTTTATTTTTGGCGAATTGCCTAGGTGTCATTATAAAGTCAGAGGAAGGCTCCATAGCGATTGCACAGTCAAGTAAGGTGGATTATCCTATTTAATAGGGATTTATTTCCTAGGGATTGCGTGAGCAAGTTTGGGCTAATGAGGGGCTAAGAATTGGCTAAGTGTGGTCAATTTTTCCTAAGAATTGCTAGTCATATTTGAGAAGGATCATCATGAGACGATCGGTAGTGTGCAGGATTTTCTCAGTGTGATAAATCATTGTATTTTTTCATGATTCTTTGAATATTTACAATATATGATAAAGGGATTTTGAGCAAGTTCTTTCCCCAAGAACATCTTGTGTTGCGTGATTGATAATTTCCTTTCTCTTACTTGCATATGATTGAGCGATCATGTTTTATATTCCGCAAATATAGTAGAAGGATTCAGTATCTTACTTTACTACATTACATGATCAGATTGAATCCATTGATATAATTTCTACATGATATTGTATTTTTGTTAAATATTTTCTACATGGTATCAAAGCGCCAGGAATCACAATAGCTGAGATGAAATTGATTTTGTGTCGAGCAGTATTCAAATTTGCAGATACTTTCTTTAGAGCTAAAAGTGGATCAAGATGTCTTTTAATGGCTTGAGACTCGAATATGCACTCAATGGAGTTCGAATTATATTGCATGGAATGGTAGGATGGATATAGTGTTGGAGGACAATGGGTTGAAGGAATTCATAGATAATTATATTCCCAAGCCTACAGCAGCAGATGCCTAACCTATTGATGCGTGGAAAAAGAAGGTAGCAAAGGCGAGGAGGATCTTATTAGAGGGAGTTCAAGATCATATTGTCTCGAGCATCCATGGGAAGGTGACTCCATATGCTATGTGGAAGGCCTTGACATATTTGTTTCAAAACAGCAACAACCAAGGGAATTTGGTGTTGAATGACAAGCTCAGAAAGCTCAAGAAGGAGGAGAATGATACGGTACCAACATACTTGGCGAGGTTCACTCAATGTGGAGATGAGCTTGGAAGTGTTAGTGTGACTGTAGACGATGATGACTTGGTGAGCCTAGCACTTCTAGGCCTTCGCAAGTGCTGTCATAGTTACCAGGACTCTATGAATGGTAGAGAGAAGTTACTAGATTGGGAGTGACTATGGTTGGATTTGGTAATATAAGAGATAAGGCGGAGTACCAGAGACGGGACCTCCAGCACAAACAAAGAAGAATATTGTGCATTAGTGGGAAATAAAAAGAAGGCCAAGGGAAAGAAATCCCAAGGCGAAGAGGGCAAGAGATACTTGTCCAGGATCATATATTTTCATTGTCACGAGCATGGGAATTATGCTTCGAATCATCCACAGAAGAAGGCAAGAAAGAAGGAGCATGCAGTTGTAGTGGGTGAAGCATTGGCTTCACAGTTCGAGCTTGATTTTACTCTCATTGTATGCATGGCCAGCACTGTAATGAGATGCATGTGGTATCTAGACAGTGTTGCCTCATTCCATATGACAGGGAATAGATATCTCTTTAGCGACTTGGAGGAGAAGGATCTTCGTAGAACATAAATATTAGAGATGACGAGAGGTATAGCGCGACCGACATAGGTACAGTTAACTTCTAGAGGGAATCTGGCTCCCCTCTCATACTAGCTGATGTTTTGTGTGTTCCAAGCCTAAGTAATAATATTGTCTCTGTATTGGTATTGGAAGACTGTGGTTATGAGGTGATGCTTAGAAAAGGAAAGGTGTTCCTTAAACACATAGCCACGAGAAAAGTGAAGCAAATCGGTTCAAGATTCAAGAACCTGTATGCTCTCAAGGTTGAGGATTCATGCAAGAGGGAGGAGTTATCTCTCAACATACAACCTTAGAAGCAGTCTCGGAAGTTTTTGGAGAAGACACAATTGGAGAAGAAGAGAGGAGACCGAATGGAATATTCCACTCAAGCAGAGACCTCGAGGAGGGGGGAATTTTGAGCTAGATGTTCAGAGGGAGTATATGCATATATACCTCCAGGTGTGAGGTGGGGCGATGTGAAGAATTGATCCCAAGAATAAATTTGGGCAGGGTCCATTGAGATGGTGTGTCTCATGGATCGAACCTGGCTACAAGGAGACCATAGTATAGCAGTAGCAGGAAGGATCGGTTAGATTTATGTAGTCAGATGTCAGGAGGACAGAAATAAAAGTGACAGGTGTCGGATATTAGAGCACAGATCAAAGTTGGAAGCAGTGCAGAGTGCATGGATGCAGATGTCAGCAGCATTGCAGGGAGTCCATTAGACATGTGCATTAGCTAGCAGCAGTCAGAAGACTCTGATGACAGATGCATTATATTGATTTAGTTGTTTGGAGGCTATTGAGTTTCAGGAGAGTTGCATGTGCGGGCAACACTAGATAAGTGTTGCATGCAAGAAAATTCCAAAGGTATCGGATTGGGATAGATTGATACATTTCTTGTTGAGAGGGAGTGTTGAAATTTTCAACAAGAAACAGTGAAATTGGCATCCAGAAACAAAATCTAGAAAATGGAACCTAGAAATGGTTACCATGTGAGGCTTTTGTTTTAATTATCCTTAATTAAATTAAAAGAAAATTGTAATCTTATCTCATAACAACTTGTAATAGTTAACTAAGTGTGATAGACTTAGTTAGCTCAATAATTTCGAGTTGAGGGTCAAAGGATATGCATGTAGAGTGATTCTATTATTTACAGGGTCTAGTTGCAGTTGTAGCACCAGTGTGGTGTGAGTGGGATCAGTTAACTCACATTAATTGAGTTAAAATCAATTTAACTATTTCTAACTGATTGATGAGCTAGTGGAAGATCAAGTGAATTAAAATATATTTAATTCACAAGAAGTGATATACCAAGTAACTGATGATTCACTATTAATAGATGCATGCATGTCAATTCTAATGGAGATCCAGTTGAGACAAAGGTTTAAGACAAGTAAACTATCAGTTGTATTTTTGGCGAACTACCCAGGTGCAGTTATAAAGTCATAGTAAGGATCCATAGCGATTTCAGAATCAAGGAAGGTTGATTATCCTATTTAATAGGGATTAATTGCCTAGGTATTGTGTGAGAAAGGTGGAGCAACAAAGTTGTAGGCTTGTTGACTTAATCGTAAAATACACAAAAGGTATTGTAATAATAATATATTATATATAAAATGTATAAGAGATGTTGATAAATGTTACAATGAGGCCCTGCTTATATACCTACACAGGTGGCCTTTCATTAATGGGCATGTCTTTTAGACATGCCCTTTCACTAACTTATTGATTACTTACATAATCCCTATTTAACTATTAATAACTATATTTATTATATTTGTTATGAATTATATTCATAACATTGCCCTTCTCTTCAGAAACTTTGTCCTCAAAGTTTTATGGATACTAATTTTCTTTGCCTTAATTGCTTCCCAACTTCTTCACTTTGTGTTGTCATCTTGAATGTATAATTTGTCCTCATACTCCTAGTAATTAGGGCTTATCCCTTTTTCCTTAAAATCTTTGTCCTCAAAGCTATATTTCCTCATAATTCCTTCTTCTTGTGCTTATCCAGATATATATAGATTTTTTTTTTGTTAATTAACTTTTTATTTTTTTTATTTATTTTTTTAATATATATATGTATATATTAAATTTTTTTTAATAGTAGAACTATATTGTATTATAGTTTTTATTTTAATTTTAATTATATGTTTAACTAATGTGTCATCAACTTAACCGATTCACAAGATTCGTGACCTAAATTAGCAAAAATGCATATCGCTCAAATCTCCACGCTCTAACGCAAATATAGTGACCTTAACTATCCAAATATGGAAAATATTCATCCTAGATTTATGAACAATTTCGATGTTCAAGTCGTAAAAAATTCAACAATAAATTCTTAAAACCATGGTCCAGATTTTCAATTTCTCGCATCGCATTACAAGGCAACACAACATGGTAAAAATCCCGAACAAAAGATCTCGAGGAAAATGAGTATCCTTCAGACCAATGAGATCCACAAGCTTGCACACTTCCTTGCATAATTGTTTCAAAACATCACATGAAGAGAGGTACCGACAGCAGAAATAGGAAAATTGATCATCTAACACCCGCAACAAGTATTCGTATCCTGCAATTGAACAAAACATAGCCCTATTTTCAGGTCTTTATTGGCAATAGAGGCAGAGAAGATTAAATTTTTTCCACAACATTTTCCAATAATGATCTGCTACCATGATTCCATTTTCCTTCTCAACATGTACTATAACTTTATAATCCAAAATCAATATCTCCCTGAAAATTCTCATATCTGCTTCGCTCAAGACTTGAGTATATTCGGAAATGACATCTAGCCTTAGGGTTAGGTTTGATTTTTTTAATATGTATCGTAGCATTTCTTGTGTCAGTTTAGTCTGGGAAATAATAATGGTATTGTCAAAGGGTTGGCGGGTAAATGGGTTAATTGCTTCGTGCTTGTCATCCCAAACAGTTTCCAGTGTCGCTTGGTTGTATAGAACCTGAGCTGGGTCTTCTGTGAGCGGCAGTATAATCGGATCATACTCAAATTCTTGCAGCGATACATCTATATACCTTCCAGGAATCTCAAAATCCATTTTCCAACCAAATTATCCTCAGGAATTGTCTTTTATTACATGGAAATATATTTCCACCTCTAACATTTGCATTGTTGTTGTTCTATGCCTCTAAGCAACATATTCGATTTTGGGAATATAAGAGGAATACAACGTCTCTGTCTTGAGATGGTTGGCCCTAGTGTCGAATCCTTGTTTTTTCACTTTCCAGCTGATATCCTTTCTAGAGCTCAGATGATGCCAAGATTCAAGATCTGGCCAATGTGATGGATTCCCAAGATAACCCAAAAAGGATTTTCTAGATCTACAACTTTGGAAAATCACCCTCCTAGGATTTGATCCTTGATCTGCTGGGAAATATAGATACAACGCTAAATCTGATAGATAGACGGCTAAAATATGATTCAATACCAGATCTAATATTGAAGGGTTGATCCCTTCTTCAGATCTATAAGTTGGAAGCTCTATATATAGCTTCTCAATCCTCCAATAATGATTACAGTTGCTGCAACACAACTTCCAATAGAAACTGCGCTGTGAGGGAAAGAGAGGCCTTCTGCCTGCTTAAAAATGTTGCAATAAACTCCAGGTTTATGGTTAAACTAATGGAAATGTGAGGGAATGATCCATCATAGGATTACTAGCTGAAATGCTAGTAACTTCCTTCCTCCTTTTGTAGAAATTAGCTGAATAAATCACTTATTCACTGAAGATTAACCTGGTCATATATCAATTTCGAATTGCATACATAACACATAACCTTCTTCTACAATTAATTGTCACATGCGGAAATAACAAAAGCAATCTCACATCAATTCAATCACACATTAACTCAGTATGTATGGGGAAAGCCTATAGCTGAAAACCCCGCAGCTATTGTGTATATTATAATGGAGAAATCAAGTAACCAAACAATTACAATACTCCTCACAAGTACTCAGTACTCTCTCATGAAGTTACTCACAATCTAGCTTGGTTTTGAACAAGTCTCGGGTTCAAAACACACCACTAACTGCCTTACCTCTATTGCGCAATCATGGCCTGTATATGAAGAGGTTCAAGGTTCGAATCCCCTTGCCTTGATTGCATAATTGTCATGGACAATTCCTCCAAGTGTAATGCAAATCTCATGCAAAACAAATCTACCAACTGATAGCTTTACTCACCCTTTCATCTACCTCTTCCACTGGTCTCCACTGAACTGATCATGCACTGTAGTGAACTGTAGTGTTCTTGAGTTGACTAATGAGTTAATATTTAGTAAATTAAATATTATTTAATTTACTCCACTCATATCTAGTTGATTAGTTAGTTAACTAATCCCAACTAGTTCAACTAAAACAAGCAGAACACAACTCCACTACTTGTCCCGTTAACTCCTCCAAAACTCCTGCCACTGAAGTCTAACTGAAGCCAACCATGCAAGATGCCATCAAACCCTAGGAACCACGTGATTCCTTGTGTCGGTTGCATGAGTCACCTCCATGACTCAAACTGAAGTGCGCCAAGAGAGTAAACTGCTGTTTATAGTCAAAATATTATTAAGGGTAAATAATATTTGACTTCCATATTTTAGGAGATCAGTCTAAAAATAGCCTGGGTCCTAAAAATAAGGGTCTCATCTATTTTTACCGACATGTCGCATACTTTAAGAATCTCCAAGTAGAATTCCCAAATTATGCTCCGTATGTCTAAAAATAGACATAGTCTAAAAATAGACTTTGCGCCAGAATTTGCCTCCGGGCCCACTTAGTGAAGGCGACTTCATTTCACTAAGCTCCATCATCTTGCTGCATTTTCAACACTCCCTCTCAGCAAGATATGGATTATCTGCAACCCCTATCCTGCCTCTGTGGAATTCGAACTTGCTCTGGTGAGCGCCTTTGTCAGGATGTCGACATCCTGATCCTCCGTGGGAACATATGAAAGCATCATGATTCTCCGCTGAACACAATCTCTGATATGATGGTACCTGATGTCGATGTGTTTGGACCTATCATGAAATACTGGATTAGCCGAGAGTTTAATGCAACTCTGGTTATCACAGTAGATCACTGTAGGCCCCAAATGCAACCTGAACAATCATGCGAGGATCCTCCTCATCCAAATAGCCGCCTCGCATGCAGCCAAACTTGCTGCCATGTACTCGGCCTCTGCTGAACTGAGTGCCACGGATCTCTCCTTCCTGCTGTACCAGGAAACTGCTGTCGACCCAATGCTGAAAACTCCTCCAGAAGTGCTCTTCCGGTCTGTTGGGCTCCCTGCCCAATCTGCATCAGTGAAACCAGAAAGTTTCACTCCATCCTCCTGTCTGTACCATAGACCATATCCCGATGTGCCTCTGATATAGCGCAATACATGCTTGCCCGCCTTCCAAAAGAGCTTAGTAGGCTTAGCCATAGCTTGCGAAAGCTGGTTAACTGCATAGCATATATCGGGTCGAGTATTGACCAAATACATCAACGACCCCACCAACTGTCGATAGACAGTGGCATCCACTACCTCCTCCGAAGTAGCATCTCCCTTCCTCCATCCTCCAGGAAGAGGGGTATGAACAGGCTTGCAGCCTTGCATGTTGAACCTCTCCAGAATCTCCCGGGCATACTTGCCCTGAGAAACAAACAGTCCTCCACTGCGCTGCCAAATCTCCAATCCCAGGAAATAATGAAGGATGCCTAGGTCCTTCATCTCAAACTCTCGTGCAAGATCATCCTTGTATGAAAGTATCAACTGCTCGTCGCCAGTCAAAATCAGATCATCTACATACAGTACGATGATCAACAGCTTCCCCTCCACCACAATCTGGTACAGGTTTGGATCCGCCTCACTCTTGGAGAATCCAAGCCCGGTGAAGTAGCTGTCTATCCGAGTGTACCAAGCACGAGGTGCTCGCTTCAGCCCATACAGTGCTCTCTTGAGTCGGCACACATGCGACTCACTGCTGAAGATCTCAAAACCTTCAGGCTGCTCTATGTACACCTCTTCCTCAATAACCCCATTGAGGAACGCAGTCTTCACATCCATCTGATGAATGTGCCACCCCATCTGCGCTGAGAGAGCAAGGATCGTCCGTATGGAAGAGTACCTTGCGACAGGTGCAAAAGTCTCCTCATAGTCAATCCCCTCGATCTATGAGAAGCCACGGGCGACAAATCTCACCTTGTACTTCTCCACACTCCCGTCAGCCGCCTGCTTCACCTTGTAGATCCATCGCGAACCTACAACTGATTTCCCAACCGGTCTTGGGACAATCTCCCATGCACTGTTCCTGATGATCGAATCATATTCTTCGATCATGGCATCAACCCATGCGGATTCCTCCACAGCTTCCTCAAAAGAGGATGGCTCTGTCACAACACATTGACTCATAAGAGCCATGTATCCAGTGTACCGATCCGGTGACTGTCTCTGTCTGCGCTGTGCTGGAGGTGGTCCTACAACCTTCTCTGCATCCCGAGCCAGTCGCTCAGCTTCTGTAGTGCGCATGCGCCCTCTGATGGTTGGCGCTGCCTGGGTGGTTTCTTCCACCTCCCGAACCTCCTCTTGTGGCTGATCCACATCCGGAAGCTCCTCCTTAGGAACTAACAGCTCCTCATCTGCATGCAAGTGTAGCTCCCTCTCAAGCGAACACTGCATGGCTTTCTCCTCCCGGAATTTTATATCCCGTCGCACAACAGTCTTGCGACTGTCTGGCACATACACCCGATAGTTGTGAGGTGTATCAGTGTACCCCACAAATATTCCAACTTCAGCAGTTGGATCCAGCTTCCTTCTTGCATCCTTCGTCACATGCATGTAGACAGGAGATCCGAAAATCCGCAAATGGGAAATATCAGGCCTCTTGCCAGAATAAGCCTCCTCTCGTGTACTCATGCCAAGAACCTTGTGAGGACAACGGTTCTGCACATACACTGCTGTATTGCATGCCTCAGCCCACAAGTGAAGGGGTAGGCCCTGATCATGCAACATCGCCCGTGAAGCACCCACGATCGTTCTGTTCTTCTGCTCAGCCACCCCGTTCTGCTGTGGGTTATGGGGTGCAATGAGCTCTCTCCGAATCCCTTCTGCGCTGCAGAACTCCTTGAATTCAGCCGAGATGAATTCACCACCGTTATCACTCCTTAGAGCAATCACCTTCTTCCCCGACTCTTTCTCGACCAGTGCTTTAAACTCACAGAACTTCGCGAATGTATCGCTCTTCTTCGACATGAAGAAGATCCAGCACTTTCGAGAGAAATCATCAACAAAGATCACATAATACCTGTGCTTTGCTGTCGAAGTAACTGAGAAAGGACCACACACGTCTGTGTGAACTCTCTCAAGGATCGTCGTGGCGCGACTATCCTTCTCGTGAAAGGTGGCTTTCACATACTTCCCTAAAGTACACCCCTTGCACTGATCTGACTGCGCAAGAGTGCCCTTAGGAAGCCCAGTAGAAATCTGCTGCAGAATCTTCAAAGCTCCATGGTGAAGGTGGCCCAATCTCCTGTGCCACAGTTCACCCTCATCATCCCGGCTCACCACTTCTCCCACTTTGCATGCCATAGCTGCGCAGCCATCTACCTGCAACTGATAAAGGTTCTTGGTTCGAACCCCTATCTTCCGGGTCTCTCCAGTAGTCTTAATGCGCAGGAAGGCTTTTCCTTCGCTGAAGACCACATCATACCCCTTATCCTCCAACATTGCTACTGAAATCAGGTTCTTCTTCAATCCAGGTACATGCATGACATCCTTCAGTACAAAGGGTTTACCAGACTCCCTCTGAAAGGATACGGTACCGATACCAGTCGCACTGTATCTACCGTCATCGCCCATCTCGATGTGCATGCCCAAATCCTTGTCCTCCAGATCTGAGAACAACTCCCGATCTCCCATCATATGAAATGACGCACCGCTGTCCAAGAACCACACCGATCCCATCACACTTGAAACCAAGCATGCAATCAGTGAAAAGTCAAGCTCGAACCGTGAAGCCAAAGCTTCTCCATCTGCAGATCTTCCCGCTTGCTTGTTCTTCTTCTTCTTTGGACAATTGGTAGCATAATGTCCGTGATCATGGCAGTGAAAACATTTCACTTTCGCCATATCCTGCTTCTTGCCCTTAGCTCCATAATGAGAGGTTTTCTTACCCTTCCCTTTCTTAGCTTTGGACACCAAAGCGCAGTTTTCTTCATCAGCTCCCTTTGATGAAGATCCATCTCGAGTAGTCCTCCTTATCTCCTCCTGCATGAGATCCGCCCAAAGGCGCTCCCATCCCGGCAGCTTCTCCCGACCATTGACACTATCTAGATATGAGTGCCAAGCCTTCGGAAGACCAAGGAGAGCCAGGTCGACCATATCCTCTTCATCGACAGTAACTCCCACACTTCCCAGTTCATCTCTGCATTGAGTGAACTTCGTGAGGTATTTAGCGATACTGTCGCCCTTCTCCATCTTGATGTTCTTGAGCTTGTCTTTGAGCGCCAGCTTCCTTTGGTCACTCTTACTCTGGAATAGATCCGTCAAAGCTTTCCACATTAAATATGGAGTAGCCTTTCCATGCAGGCTGGATACAATATGATCCTTGACGCCCTCCAACAGGATCCTTCGACATTTCGCGATCTTTTTTTGCCATGCATCGACCAAAGCTGCATCAGTGGGCTTTGGGACATCCGCATCCACGAACTCCTTCAGACCATTATCTTCTAACACTGCTTCCATTCGATCTTTCCATGCAACATAGTTCGAACTGCCTTCAAGAGCATATTCGAGTCGCAAACCATTGAAAGAAGACATCTTTCAACACCGGCACCAAGAAGAACAACCTTCTGCAAAATTTGAATTCCAAACTCCAAGCTCTATCACTTCCGATCTACACTTGAAACAAATTATTTCCAAATCAGAGATTGACTGCAAGGGCATTCACCAGATCTTCACCTTACAAAGAAGGATGAATATTCCGGAGGCTACCTGGCCCGCATGCAGACTCTGTCCGAGGAAATAAGTTTGCAATCACCGTAATAGATCTCGACAATTAATCTCCCTCTGATACCATGTAGAAATTAGCTGAATAAATCACTTATTCATTGAAGATTAACCTGGTCATATATCAATTTCGAATTGCATACATAACACATAACCTTCTTCTACAATTAATTGTCACATGCGGAAATAACAGAAGCAATCTCACATCAAATCAATCACACATTAACTCGGTATGTATGGGGAAAGCCTATAGCTGAAAACCCCGCAGCTATTGTGTATATTATAATGGAGAAATCATGTAACCAACAAAGTACAATACTCCTCACAAGTACTCAGTACTTTCTCATAAAGTCACACACAATCTAACTCAGTTTTGAACAAGTCTCGGGTTCAAAACTCACTGTTGACTGCCTTGCCTCTATTGTGCAATCATGGCCTGTATATGAAGAGATCCAAGGTTCGAATCCCCTTGGCTTGACTGCGCAATTGTCATGGACAATTCCTCCAAGTGTAATGCAAATCTCATGCAAAACCAATCTACCAACTGATAGCTTTACTCACCCTTTCATCTACCTCTTCCACTGGTCTTCACTGAACTGATCATGCACTATAGTGAACTGAAGTGTTCTTGAGTTGACTAATGAGTTAATATTTAGTAAATTAAATATTATTTAATTTACTCCACTCATATCTAGTTGATTAGTTAGTTAACTAATCCCAACTAGTTCAACTAAAACAAACGAACACAACTCCACTATCTGTCCCGTTAACTCCTCCAAAACTCCTGCCACTGAAGTCTAACTGAAGCCAACCATGCAAGATGCCATCAAACCCTAGGAACCACGTGATTCCTTGTGTCAGTTGCATGAGCCACCTCCATGACTCAAACTGAAGTGCGCCAAGAGAGTAAACTGCTATTTATAGTCAAAATATTATTAAGGGTAAATAATATTTGACTTCCATATTTTTAGGAGATCAGTCTAAAAATAGCCTGGGTCCTAAAAATTAGGGTCTCATCTATTTTTACCGACATGTCGCATACTCCAAGAATCTCCAAGTAGAATTCCCAAATTATGCTCCGTATGTCTAAAAGTAGACATAGTCTAAAAATAGACTTTGCGCCAGAATTTGCCTGCGGGCCCACTTAGTGAAGGCGACTTCATTTCACTAAGCTCCATCATCTTGCTGCATTCTCAACACCTTTTGGATATGCATATTGGACAGCATAATCCCTGAAGGAAATATTACTGCTAGGAGGTCAATAAATTTTGGCCTGATGCCAGATCTAAAATGAAGCTTTGGGAATGATGATCTATAAGCCAAAGGTGATAGGAATAAACCCTCACCAGTTCTCCAGCTGAAGTAATAAAGACAACTTCCACCTTCCAAACTGGTCTTCAGAAATCTGCAATTTATGAATATGAATGTTCTGCAGAAAGTAGGAAAAGAGATGCGGCACCAATGCCTGATGTAGAATGAAGTACAATACTCTTTCTAGAGCTACTCTAAGAAAGAGGTGGGATTCCCAACCAGGAACACCCTGTGCTAAACAGCACTTGCAATCTTTGCTAAACAGCCCGAGAAAGCAATGGAATGTCACATGATAATTCCGGGTTTGAAAATATCCTTACATCAAGAATAACCAGCATACCTCCATCCTTTCCTTCATCTCCTTTATATAATGTTTGAGCCTTCCCATGCCTTGGCCCTCATCTAGACTGCATTGTTCATGTGGACAAGATCCTCCTAGTTTGACTACGTTGTTTGACCAAATCAACCATCATGTCTAGGTGCAATGTACACTCTCTCCATCATGTGTGCTTTAATTGCATAACATCCTCCATCACTTTATCATGAATGTTTCATGATCTTCTGTTTGAAATCTTCAAGATCTTAGTTGACTGTGTCAACCTCCATGATCTATCTCATAAATGAGACATGATCTCCAATTCCATTCATATTAGTAGTTTCTCAACTACCTTATTATGCAGATCTAGGCTTAATTAATCCACATTCACACACACAAAGTGGATAGTTGTTCATACTGAGGATTATGGGTCCCTCCACCCTTTTATTTACTTAATTCATTAAGAAAATCAAGGACTCTAATATTCCAAATATGATGTGGAAATTTGGGAATATTACATTCCCCCCCCGAAAAATGTTACTTGTCCTCAAGCAACTCCAAAAGTAGATGCAAAGCCATCTATTCCCCCCCCCCCCCAAATGGCATCCACATAAGGAAGGCTTCCTCCATTTTCTGCAATGTGTTATGCCTGTTTGGTTCCAAATTTGTCTTTCAACATTACATAGAATGACCTTTAACTGTATGGTTAGATGTCCTCCTTCCACCATGAAGTACCAAGTGAAAACCATATGACTTCCAACATCATCATTAATACATGAGATACATAAAATAAAGTGGCTCTTTCCACAAAGGAAAAGCTCCATCTCACAATACATCTCTCCATCCCATGTTTTATGAATTTGATTGAGCATTGATATGCTCTCATCTTTAGCCCTGTTGGCCTTGTTGGATCCAAACATCATTCCAAAGCTAGGAAAAAGAATAAATAAAGGAGCTATATGGGTAGAAAAATATGGCAAACCATATTCTCCTAATAGTAACCACTGGAGTAAGGCCCTTTGCTGCGATCCTCCATCTCCTCCATGCAATATGGACAAGCCAAACTCCCCCAAAAGAAACCAAAGCAACAATAGATCGTATTGCTTTCTCTCCTCCGCATGTGCATCATGAAGTAGAAACATACTTATGGACATATGTAATGTCACATCAGCCCAATATAAAGAAATATCATCAATGCACATCATGAGAGCATCATGCCAAGTTTTACTTAATACAAAACACATAGAAATAGGAGATGTCATGTCGTGGCCAATCTCTCTCAAGTGAAACAAAAATGAACATGCCTTCCTTTGCAGTATTCTATCATTGATACACAAGGCATGAATCAGAAATATATGAGCTATTGGGTGGTAACCATACTCACCCAAGAGCAGACTGCATAGCCATGCCTCCTTCTTCATTTCATAAGTGTTCCTTAAGGCATGAATCAAAGAAATAGGAGCCTTTGGATGGTGACGGGAATCTCCCAAGGGCAACCAATGTAACCAAGCTTGCTAGCCCATATTACAAATCTGCAAGTGGTCATGCAACCCCTTGCTTATCATCCTCACCCACTCACCCCAATATGGAAGATGAGTGTTGTGTTGCATAATCATGGTATCCTCCCTTTGTAGAATAACATCTTCCCCAAACTGATGAAGAAATTTTCACTTCATGAAATTTTGAAGTGCACCTCTAATGAGATCTTTTAATGAGACCTTCTCTCATCCATGGCCTTCCAAAACTAGTGAGGTTCTGGATCTGTTGTAGGTAGAAGTCTTTCTTTGAGCTGTGAGATGCTCATTGAGAAAGTGTCATCAAGAAAGGAGAAAATATTTCTCATATCTAGATGTCTACCATTCATCATCTTGTCCTCCATTGCTTCATGAGTGAATCTACCTTCAAAATGCTCCAAGAATAATGGGGCCTCATCATTATCACTGCTACTAGGTGACAACGTTGTAGATCTGCAAAGTAATACATATATTGTCCCAAAGCAAGGTACAATACCGATCTCATGACCAGTAATTGTACATAGGATCATGCTCATCCCTTCTTCTGAAATTCTACACTTCAACTCAAGAGGTTGAATGTAGTTCATCGATGACAAATTGGGGTAGTTTTTCATCTCCTCCTTGATTATATCAAGGGTCCTCTGCGCTGTGATAGTTTGTTGCTTCAAATCAGCATTTGGATCTAACCCTTGGCCATGCATTGGCCCTGATGGCATGCCCCCACAATTTTCAATAATATCTACTAAAACAATAGGTGATGAATGTGTATGACTACCCTGGATCAACTGATATATGGGAACCTCTTGAGAGAACACAATAGTTACTCCAACCGAGACAATAGTGCCTCCAACTGTTGGTAAGAGTGATGGCTTCTCTTCTCCAAGTGTACTCGCACTGGAATCTTCCTCCTTTCCCTCATGCATCTCCTGAATCATGCATGGTGTTAGCCACCTATAAAAATTTGTCATACCAAATGGTGGCTAAATCTTTTTAGCCTTCAAGAAACAATTCATGTTCAAATTGTGAGTTATTGAAGTCTTATGATGATAATTATCCTTGGAATTAATCTTCACTGTTGTTTCACTATCAATCCTAAAGTACCTACTATTTACCAAGGGAAAAAATTGTTCAAAGAGGCTCCATTTTCCATCATTTCACTTCTCTCTTCACTCACAAAAAATTCCATTTTTACCTTCATTCCCTTCGCAAATCCTTCTAAAACCCTTTCATCTTAACCTTCAAATCATCAAAACCCCATTAAAACCTTATATCTCCCATTTATTTTGTTTTATATTCCCTTCTTTCATTTACTGAAACCCTCATTTGGCTTCAAAAACCTTTGTTTTTGCCCTAAAAATCATTCTTTTGCACTATATAGGAGTTAAGCTCCCAAGGGCTTATATCCTTTAGCCCTTTCTTTCATATGTTCTAAAGCTCCGCAATCGAGCGCTTAAAGGCCTAAAACCCTTTCTGAAACCCCTTTTTCCTCTATTTTCCTTCATTCCCGACATTATGGTCTAAATCAATCTAGATCGTTGATCTCTGCATATCAACAGCCATTGGGCCCTATCCTTCTGCCTGATTACCTTCTCGTCCCTTCTCCCCATTTCAAAACTCTGCCCCGATATTAAATATTGACCGTCCATTCGAGAGATCAGACGATCGGGACTAAACCTGATAACCCAATAAACCCGTCTGTTATGTGACAAAGCCGCTGACGCAATCATCGGTCCCACCATCCCTCGTCCACACATCTTATCCCTTGTCGCGCGCTTTCCACACCATCCGATATACCTTCGATGATCCGACCGCTTATACTGCATATTTTTAGCCACCTATAAATTTTTACAAGCAAACAAGCGGCTAAATATGTTTTTGAGCCTTCAACAAATACATTTACTCTGAAAACATATCATTATTAGCCTCAATGTGTCCTTTTCCCTTTGAACAATCCTCACTGTTGTTTCCATTTGAAATGCCTCACTATCTGTGAAAGAAGTTTTCTCAGAAAAGCCTCCATCTGCTCCAATTTATCCCTGCAAATTCCCCATTTTCACCCCTTTTTTACCTCCTTTTCCCCATTTAAAATTCCCTTCATTAACCCTCCAAATCATCAAAATCCCCTTTTTAAACCTTATAGCTCCCTTCATTTGGTTTAAAAACCCCTTTCCTCTCTACCGGAACCCACCTTTTGGCCTTAAAACTCTGTTTTTTAGCCTAAAAACCCTCTTTTTACCATATATCAGGCCCAAGCCCCTTTCGGCTAAGCCCTTAACCACTTCCCCGCATGTGACCGGTGCCCAATCCCAGGCGCCAAAGCCCAGGGTGCTAATCGCAATCGGAACTAGATATTAATGCATTTTCTTTTGTTACTCCTATTTTTTCTGATGCAATTGAGTTTTGTTCTATAGACCCCTGCCGCAAGCTCCACCGTCAATCTTTCATAATCCGACGGCCCAGCACTAATTGCATTGCACCCCATCGCCTCTCACCCTTATACCTCTGATCAAGCATGGACCGTCGATCTATTTTTCTAATCTGATGGCCCTAGTGTAATCGCAACATCAAAATCTCGGAGTCTCGGCCCCTTGCCTTGCTCCAATGCGATTAGATCACCACCGTTCCTTCCAATCAATCTGACGGCCCTCATTCATTCTGCCCATTCACATACCCCTTTGCCTTCCCGCTACCTCTTTCAATCTTGACCGTCCATACCGTAGATCCGACGGTTGGGATTCAATCCGCCTTTGAGCATTCCCCACCTAACCGCCAGCGCATCTTTCCATATCGCGCTGCCACCTCAACCATCAGATCTCATCGCTCCACAACAACGATCAGGAAGCATATCATGTTTTTCTGGTGTCTGGACGTTAACGGTTTAAAATCGCACGATATAGGTGATTTAGTTTTTCCACATGTCATGTAGTGACATGTATCGCATTTTTTCGGGAGATTTTCAAAACCACCCTTGAGTCGCGTGACACCAGCGGTTTTTCCCCTAAAACCACTTTTTCCCTTTTTGCTCCCTAATTTTTATCATTTAACCCCCACCGTTGATCTCCTCCCGAGATCCAACGGTCTGCATTCAAATCACCCTCCGCCCTCCAGGTCCCACCATTAAAGTCCCCGCTTTCATACATTTTGACCCATTTTCTTTGTAATTTGCCCAAGCATTAAACTTTGGGTTTTTACACTAAAACTTATTTCTTCCGCCTAACCTTCTGAATGGACTTCCCCGGTGGATCTCGACCGTTGATCGGCGTTGGCTAACCTAATCAGACGATCTGCAACCCTCTTCACTCCAAACCTCCGTTGGATCATTCTTTCACCATTCTGCAATGTTTTTCACTCGTTTTCACCTGCATCCACCATTTCCGCCATCACTCCATAGGCCTCCATAGCAATATTCCACCACTCCCCTGGATTTCATAATGTGTTTATTATATTGTGCATGGATTACAGAGTGATAAATCCACTCTGTCTCTGCAGTCATAGTCACTATGACTCAGAACACAGAAAGACCATCGCTGAAGCGGAAAAGTGTATTAGCAGAGATAAATCAAAGGATTAATTCCTATTATTGAAGATTAATGATTGTAATCCAATGGTTAAAGGGATAGAGACGCAGAAAAGGACCATGAAGATGATTAAGAGGCCTAATAAGGTCTAAAGCACACAAATAAGCCATATCTGTGTTTTAATGACAGCAGAACACTTTTTCTCCAGAAGGACTATCTTACGGCATTCACCATGCCTCCTCGAGCCCTTAAAGTTATTTCAGTAACAGAAACTTCTAAGCTATCAGGACAGCAGTTATAGAAGCATGGGAAGACCTGAAGACCTCCAGTCACCTTACTTACTTTAGAAGACAGAACACAGTAATTACAGTCAGAGAGGACTTCAAAGAACACATCCGAGGTAGATGTCAACTTGACAAAACTTCTGAACAACCTAAAGAGTACCAATATGTCAATCACAGAGCCATTAAGTAGAGTGGGCACGAACACTTCCCCCACTCTGTCTTAATGAATCAATTAAAATTACATCTACTACTACTGCTATTCATTCTCCTATAAGAACACCTGAAGAATATATTGTAAAGGTTGTTGTGGTTGTTGTTGGTTGTAGGGATTCATTCGACTGTTAGAACTGTTATTAGGGGAAGTAGTTGAGTCGTTTGTAATTTAGTAGGTTGGGAGGAGAAGTTTTGAATGTAAAGAGCCTTTGAGCTCAGATTATGTGACTGGTATTTCACATCAATGAATCAAGCAAATTTCACAGGATCCTGGTCTATATTACGGGTGATGTTTTTCTTATTGCAATTGTCTCATTACATTTTTCACATTGTTCATTATTTTCAGATAAGAATCAGTAAATATGGCTTAGGATATACCCCTGCATGGTACCATAATGCTTTCCTGTTCTTCTTATCTTTGATGTTTACTGCTATTAAGTGTATCTAAGAGCAAATTCACATAATTTAACCAGTATAGTTGTTGGTCTGCTAATGCTTACAGATGTTGGAATTCGAAGTTTGTTGCTTAGATGTTCTTGTTGGGTTTAATATGGAAGAATTGGGATACTGGGGATTTAGAGTTAGCCTTGTCCACTAGGGTTCTTTTCCAACATATTAGCCTTTCTAAGATCCCTTTGAGCTAGTGTCGAAATCATTGAAGGTTAAAGGCCCTTCTCTGATCTTAGGCCTTGCTCTGTGTTAAATCCTATTGTTTTTCCCTGAGAGTATGCTGAAAGTAGGCCTGGAGTTAAATGACCTATGACCTGATCTTAAGCTACCCTTTGTGTCTTTCCTTCACCCATTCTTAATGTGCCATCCCACCATCTATCTGAAATATCCTTTAGTATAGATGACTTACCCTATGGAAACCTTGGTTAGTTGTTATGCAAGTAATCCCCTTTCATGACTCCATAGCCCAATGGATTGATACTTTCTTGACTTATCTTTTTTTACCGAAACATCCTATTACTTTGTTCCTTTCATCCCATAACCTTCTCAGTTTATGATCTCCAACAAATCCAACCAACCAAATCAAACAAACCCTCCTGCTTCATACCTAGACTAATACCTCATTTTGAGCTTAAAAGATATATCATTTTTTACATTTATATAGAGAGATCCCTCTTTGGATCCAGGAGGGTTAGATCCTAGGATCCCAAAGTGATTTGATGTTGTCTTATCTTTTGATCTTGCCAATCTAGCCAAAACATAGGAACCCCAACACATATCGCAAAATTTTTGCGCCTAAAGGTTAACGCCAAAAAAATTTGCGAAATGGGCGGTATTCGGAGGGACGCATGTCAGGTGATGTATGGTATCGTATTTCTTTCAGTCAATACCCCCTACCCCCCAAATTCAATGCAAAAACCGTTGCTAGTTTTCCGCCATACCGCTGCCCCTCCTCAACGTCATTTTCTCTTTTAATCTCAGTTGTCGATCTCTGAGATCGAATGGCTTGTGTTATATCGCAACCCCATTCGTTTGCCCTTAATCTATTCTCCCAAGAGACTTCATCGAAAGATCTCCACCATTGATTGTTCTAATCCAACGGCTCCTATTTTTTGTCGCGCCCAAACCTCCATTTGCACCTGGTTAGTTGTTTCTGCCAGGATTTTCGTCCTCCACTGCTGCATTTCATCCATCCTCACACATTCTTACCACCTCCATTGAACCTCTGAACACAGTTAAACCATCTCCGCAGGATTTCTCAATAAGTTTTTGTGTTTTGCAGGGTTCAAATAGTGGTTAATCCATGTGTTTCCACAGTCACAGACAGGTGACCAGTTCAGCCCAGAATGACGATTTTGTGGCTTAAATCAACAAAAAAAAAGGAACCAGCAAACGTTTTGGACTCTCAATTGCATCGGTGGATCATGATCCCTGACCCTCGATGAAACCCTCCAATGGCATACAGCCACCTATGCAAACCCTCTACGCACCTGTAAACAGCAAACACAGTCAGCATCAATTAATGAAAGAGTATCAGTGTAAAAGATAAAGATAAAAGCATAAGTGAAGATTAAATATTTTAATCAGAGTTTAAAGGGATTAAGGCACAAACTCAAGAATCAAAGTCCTAATCCACAAAATGAAGACAAACCTCAAGAACGGCCTCCACTACCACATTGGAGGCCAAAAATATCCCCAGCCTACCAAAAGTGCCACCTGCAACCTCAATAAATCAAAAGAAGGCATAGTAATTGCCTTATTCAGTGATATTTTGTTAAAGATAACCAGATTTATTTCCAGCCTGTCTGAAAGAGTTCAAAGTCAACAAAATCTGCCAAGTAGCTAAAAATTAAATGAAAACCAATTAATACATGGAAAATATCAGAAATCTTCTCTATTGAGCCCCTCCTCAATAAAAACCTAGAGACCCTTCCTTTTATTCCACCTCCTCGGTTTCTTATAAAATCTCCTTGAGGAGCACATTGTTGGTTTTGGTTTTTTGATGTAATACTTGTTGCTCGAAACTTTTTGCATGTAAATAGTTCTCAGAGGTTGTTGGAGCTTTGTATGTAATCAAAGAAGTTAGGCTGAGAAGAGAAGTTGTTGTTGTACTGAAACATTGGACTTGAAGTATGTAACTGGATTAACATCAATATACAAGCTGATTAATCGGATCCTGGTCTATACCATTGGTGATGTACCTCTCATTGTACTTGTTTTCCTTCTTATGTTTTCCATAAAATTTTCCATTTTTCTCTGATTAAAAGAACAGCAAATATAGAGCTAGGATTTACTCTCAAAAGTACCCTACTCTTACTGATAAGCTTTATCTTTATGTTTTCCTCCTTTGTGTATTTAAGAATGATTTAGTACAGTCCAAACAGTCAAGGAATGTTTATGAGCCCATGTCTTACTGTCTAAACTTTAAACATTGTTCTTAAATGATTTTTTCATTACATGCTAAGTAGAGTTAAACTAGAAAAGTTTATGGTTTGCCCTGTCTTCTAGTTCTTTCTCCAAAGGTTGTTTGAAATTTTCCCTAAGAGTATGCTGAAATCACGCCTAGATTTTAATGATATCTTACTTGATATTACGCTACACTTTGTTTTCTTATATGTTTTCATCCTTTCTAAAAGTAGTCATGTGGATTACTGGATTGTTTGTCTGATAAGTTGGCTTTAGTACATGTTTGTCCAAAGAAGTCTATGGTTAGCCCTGTCCTTTGGTTTACTTCAAACAGTTACTTAAAAGGATTTTCTTGTTTGGAAAGTTGATAAATCCTTTTTGAAATTATTGGCTTTTCCACTTTCACAACACTTTTAATGTTCCATTCCATCATTTAATCCAAAAGATTCTTTGTTATAGATGACTTTCCCCATGGACCACTCTTGAAAACTGTTGTACAATTAAAACCTTTTGTGACTCCATAGCCCAATGGATTAAGTGTTGTTTCACACCTATCCTATCAGTTGAACCTTGTTTTGAATATTCACACCTTCACCTCTCTGAAACCCTTTAATTTTCAGGAATTTCCACTCAATTAAAGATCACACCCAACCAAAAAAACAAAAGCCCTTGTTTTTAATAACTAGCCTAAAATCTCATTTTCAAGCCATAAAGATCACATCTTTACACACAAATAGAGAGATCCCTCTCTAGATTCCGGAGGGCTAGATCCTAGAATCCCAAAGTGGTTCATATGTAGGCTCTGCATCATTTGTATTTGCCAATCTTGCAAACTACGGAGACCTAACATTCTGGTGACTCCGTTGGGGACTTCTGAGTAAAATCCTTAAAACACAACACTCAGTATTCAGTGCAGTATAAGTAGCTTTCTTCAAGCACTACCAAGCATAATGGTGATCATGATAGAACTTATTTGAATTAGTGACAAACTAAGTAACCCTTAGGATTCTCATAGAGCCTTATCAAACCTTGAAGGAATCATCTAGCTAAGCCATAAGAGTAAACTCTCTTTGTCTCATCACCATATATAAGTGTTGAAATAGATTTAGGACACTCTCATAACCCATAGGATTGAAAAAACTCAGAAAACCCAAAAATATTTCAGATTGGTATTCAAACCAATAAATGGTGGTGGACCATAAAACATTTTACCTCCAAAAAGCTAAAAATTTCCACCTGGTGACTCCACGATCCTAAAAATACCTAAAGACTCCATTGGGAAACCCATTACTATCATAACATCATATAAACTCAGTTAAAAAAACTTTGAGGATTGAAGTTTCCTTGCTAAAGATCAGTTAGCCTACTAAAGATTGTCATATTTGGTTAAACTTTTCTTATTATTGGGTCTGAAAACATAGCATAATGGCTTCTAGAAGAATAAATACTAGAGCCCATCCCAACCCAAATCCACCAGAGATAGTTGATAATCCTGAAAGCATACTTAGGAAGTCTCTTAAGGTTCAAGCTTCAACTATTGTCAGACCAGCCCAAAGAGCTAATTTTGTTCCTGAAAACCTTACAGCTCTACAAGATTCACAAGTTGACTTAAGAAACCCATTCAAAACTAGGTCACTTAATGATATATATCATACATACTTTGAGCCTTCACCTTCATCTCAAGATAGTGGTGAAAACATTGTTAGCAGAGAAACTACCCCACCTGATTTGCATTACCTTCATAATTTTGGTTTCTCTCATCCAAGATCTGCTCAACAGTCTCTTGCTGGTCCATCCACATCTGTTCTCCATACACCCATTGTTCAAACCACCCCATTCCATAAACCCCCTCCACCTGTAAACCCTCCATTTTTCCCACAACCTCCTATCATGGCAACATGGTATGCTCCCCTAGTCCTTCCTTTACCTTTAGTCAATCTGCCATAGGACTATCAGTCCAAGATACCATTGTATGATGGCAATGGTGCTATTGCTGCTTCACAACATGTGGACAAGATGAATGACTATTTTGACAGAAATGAGATTGATGATGAAATTGTCAAACTCAGATTGTTTGCTCAAAGTCTAGGGGGGAGAAGCAAGAAAATGGTTCAAAGGCTTAACCCCTAATAGTATTAATGACCTCCAAACCCTCCATCATTCATTCTTAAACAAGTGGAAAGTTAAAAAAAACCCTCTCCAAATATTTTTAGATTACAATAACCTCAAAAGAAACACTGGGGAAAGTGTTCAAAATTATTTCACTAGATTCAATAGTGTGTATAATGCCCTACCCCCATAATTGAAACCTCCACAAGGCTCAGCCTCGAACAATTTTCCCAGAGGATTTGATCCTAAAATGGCATATCAGCTAAGAGAAAGAGACCCTTTGACTCTAGAAGACATGCAAAAGGGAGCTCTTGCTGTGGAAGTAAATTTTATTAAGAAAAGAGCGAGGATGAGGAATGAAAAGAAAGTATCATTTAGGGAGGAATCTGCACCCTCCACATCTAGCTCGAAAATGGAAAGGAAGATGGAAGAGATGCTAAAAAATATGAGCATACTTGAGAGAACACAATCTAGAGAAAACCAATAAACTCCCAAAAACAGAAATCAATCTCAAAATCAAAATTAGAATTTCAAGAGAAACCAACTTCAAAACATACCTAGAGACTCTGATCAGGAGATTATACCTCCTTTTCATCAAAACTATGTAAGTGAGGTTGAAGAAACAATTGAAAATACAAAGGAAGATGACATAAACATGTTGGGAGTACACAATGATACTTTTGATGTTCCTCACAATAGGAAACAAGGTTTATACACACCCTATGATGATGGAAGAATGGAAGATGAAAATTATTATCAAGAGCTGGAAAATGTCATCATAGAAACTCCAAAAGAATATGACCTTAGGAGTAAAAAGAATCAGGAAGCTCCCAAGAACAAAACCCCTGACAATTCTGCAAAAAACAGCCATGTGAACAAACCCAAAGTTACTAAACAAAAAGATAAAACAGTGGTTGTAAATTCTTATCAAAACAAAGAGAAAGGCACTCAAATTAATGAAAAACAGAGTGCATACTTTAGCAGCGTTAGTACTTCAGCTAGTGCTCCTATCAAAAAAATTTTGACCAATGTAAATAGAGGAAATCAGCAAGCTGATTTTGCTGATAGAGTGGTGATTAACAAGGCTGAAACAAACATTGTAAAAAAGCATATGCCTTTTAGTTTGGAACAGGAAATTGCCAAGATCAAAATCTCTGTTCCCCTTACTGAATTAGTCACCCAAGATGTATATAGATCACAAATTTTGAAAGCCTTCAACATAGGAGAAAATAATAACACTGTCAACCTCAATGATGATCAACCAAATCTCTTATTTGGACCTAAGATTGAAGGAAGATACCAAGAAGGGCGAGTTCCTCCTTTTTATGTTAGTTTGAAAATTCATAACAAAATTTTACACAATGCTATGCATGATTCAGGGGCCTCTCATAACTTAATGCCCAAAGCAGTAATGGAGAGTCTAGGCCTTGAAATCACCAGACCATACAAAGATCTATACTCCTTTGACTCCAGTAAAGTGAAATGTTTAGGTTTGATCAAAGACCTTTGTGTAAACTTAGCTCAAATTCCAGCCAAGTGTTTAGTGATGGATATTGTAGTGGCTGATGTACCCCCCAAGTATGGTATGCTTTTATCAAGATCATGGGGAGCTAATTTACAAGGAAAACTGCAAATGGATATGACATATGCTACCATCCCTTTTTTTAATCAAAATAGAAGACTTTATAGGGAATCTCACATGCAATACATGGTCAGTAGCCAAGAGAGACCAAAAAACTATCCTCTTTATTCTGTACATACAAACCTTGACTCATTTATTCTCTTCAATCATGAAACATTTAATGAGAAATAAACCTTAACTGACTTAGTGGCCACCCCTCACTGTAACATAGTGGCAAACACAGAAAAAGAGGAATATAAGACAAAAGTATCAAAATAGTGTTCCAAAACATAAAATCACAGCAAAAAAATCACAGGTCTAGGGCTATGAAACAGTCATCCATTGTTTGTCAACCTTGAGATTCAAGAGAAGAGTCCTCAACATAATGAATAACATGAGGAACTAAACCAAATTCAACATAGTGTTGACTTACAAGAGAAATCTAAAATCACGCAAGATAAAGAGGATAGTAGTCAAACTTGTAAATCTAAAACTAGTCCTCTTTGGAGTATGAATTTTGATGGGTGTTGCACTAAGAATAATGCCGGAGCAGTCATATGGATACACAACACTGAAAACAATCATGCTGAAGGGAATTCCTATGGGTTAATTTTTCAATTTTCAAATAACATAGCTGAGTACGAAGCCCTCCTTTTAGGCCTACACTTATTGAAAAAATTAGGGGCCAAAAGGATAAAATTTAATGGGGATTCAGAGTTGATTATTAGGCAAGTGAATGGGGAATATAGTGCCAAACATCCCAGACTTAGAACCTATAGAAATGATTGCATGGACTTATTAAAAACATTTGATGAATTCTAACTTATCTTTGTCCCAAAAAACCAAAATGTCCTTGCCAATGGTTTAGCCTTTGCTGCTAGAACTTGTCTAACACCTTATGAAACCAAGCAATGCACCACCGAAGTCAAATTTAGACCAGCTGTCCCAAACAATGAAAAATAATGGCAAGTGTTTGAGGGAGATAAACAAATAGAAGACTTCCTACAATCTAGAAATGAATTTGAGCCACCAAGTTCAGATTCATAATATGACCCAGACTGTCCTATTGAAGAAAACCCACTTGATGAAGAAGTAAATTCTCTAGAGATTGCTTATATAAATCTGTTATCTGCTAAACTTGAACATTCAACAGAAATTAGTGTAGATTTAGAAAAAGAAGACTTAGAAATGCTGCAATCTAACACTCAAAGCTTGCCAAAAGGACTGGTCCCATTAGAAGAATTGTTTGATTTCAATGATGTTGCCAAAAAACCAAAACTGGAACCTATTGAAACTGAAGTAGAAAAATGTAACATAGGCAGTGAACTGAAACCAAAAATGATTAAACTGTCTAAAACATTGCCAGATCACATTAAACTGAAATATATCGAGCTCTTTAAGGAATTTTATGATGTGTTTGCATGGAGTTATAAAGATCTAAAATCATATGACACAAAGATAATTCAGCATAAGATACCCCTCAAAGAAAACCAGAAGCCCTATAGACAAAAATTGCGTAGAATAAACCTTGTTCAATTACCCCTGGTTGAGAAAGAAATTAAGAAAATGTATGATGCTGGAATTATAGTCCCTATTAGATATTCAGATTGGGTGTCTAATCTTGTGTTAGTTAGGAAAAAGACAGGAGAAATAAGGCTGTGTATTGATTTTAGGAACTTAAACAGAGCCTCATTAAAGTACAACTACCCTTTACCCAAGATGGATCACATTTTACAAAAGGTAGTTGGTTCTAGAATAATTTCTTTGCTAGATGGCTTCTCAGGTTACAATCAAATTCTAGTACATACTGATGATCAACTCAAAATAGCATTTACTACACCTTGGAGTACTTTCATGTATGTGAAAATTCCCTTTGGTTTAATGAATGCTGGTGCTACATTTCAGAGAGCCATGGATATTGAATTCTCAGAAGAATTAGGCTTCTTCATCATTATTTACCTTGATGATATCACTGTTTTTTCTAAAACAGATGAAGAACACCTAGAACACTTGAGAAAGGTCTTTGAGAAATGCAAAAAATATGGGTTATCTTTAAATCCAAAGAAAACAATGTTTGGTCTCCAAGAAGGCAAACTACTTGGACAAATCATATCAGAAGAAGGGATAAAGATAGACCCAAAGAGGATTGATAGTATATTGCAAATCAACCATCCTAAAAACATCAAGGAACTTCAATCTTTCATTGGGAAGATTAATTTCTTGAGAAGGTTCATACCCAATCTAGCTTAACTCCTTAGAAACATAAAAAAACATGCTGAAAAAGGAAGAAGGAGTTAAATGGACCTTAGAAACAAAGAAAACATTTGAACTGGTAAAACAAGCATTAACCAAAACATCAGTTCTCATTAGTCCTGATTTTACAAAGTATTTCTTCATTTTTTCATTTTCATCAAAACACACAGTGGCTGATGTCCTATTACAGAAAAACTTGAAGGGACAAAAGCAACCAATTGCATTCTTTAGCAAGGCATTAAGAGAGCACCTCTGAAGTACAATATCATGGAAAAACAATCCTTTGCCTTAGTCAAAGCCTTAAGAGACTTCAGAGTTTACATTTTACATTCCCACATAATTGCATTTGTGCCAAATTCAGTTGTAAAAGACATCTTAACCCAGGACCCAGATGGCAGAAGAGGAAATTGGATTGTTGTGATACTTGAATATGATTTAGAAATCAAGCCCACTAAGCTCATAAAAGGCCAAGGACTAGCAAGATTAATGGTTGAGACTAATTTTGAATCTCTTGATATAAACATGTTAGATGCTTTAGATGAACAGGAGGAATTTTCAACTCCCATTATTGAAGATCATTTTTCTGTTTTCATCTTGGTATGCTGATATTTTATATGTTTTTCTCAGTTTGAATACACCTCCTGGTTTTTCTAAAACGAAGGCAAGATTTTTAAAGTTGAAAGTTGTTAATTACTTCATTTTGGATAAATGTCTATATTGGAAAATGGCTAGTGGATTATTGCTTAAATGTTTGCCTGAGAATGATGCAGATAAGATCAAGCATGAATTACATGAAGGAGAATGTGGAGGCCACCTCTATTGGAAGACAATTGCCAATAAAATCCTTAGAGCTGGTTACTATTGGTCCACCCTCTTTCAATATGTCCACAAAATGATTATTGCTTGTCACAAATGCCAACTCTTTGAAGGCAAAAGAAAACTGCTTCCCTTAACCTTGCATCCAATCACTGTTGAAGCTCCTTTTCAGCAGTCGGGTCTAGACTTCATTGGGGAAATGCATCCAGCCTCATCTTCCCAACATAGATGGATCCTCACTACAACATACTATTTTACCAAATGGATATAAGCCATCCCTTCTAGGCAAGCCACTGACTCTGTCATCATAAAATTCCTTGAAAATCATATCCTATATAGATTTGGTTGTCCTAGGAAGATTATCACTGATAATTCTATTGCATTTGGATGCAAAAATATGGTTGAATTCTGTCATAAATATCAGATTTCATTGGGACATTCTACTTCTTATTACCCACAAGGAAATGGGTTAGCAAAATCCTCAAATAAAATTTTTGTGAATATAATCAAGAAGTTGTTGGAAGACAATAAGAAATCATCACACACAAAGCTAGTACATGCACTATGGGATGACAGATTAACACTTAATAAATCAATTGGAATGTCACCCTACCAGCTAGTTTATGGAGCAGATGCAATTTTTCCAACCAGTTTAGGAGTGTCAGTCATGAAGCTGATCCAAGAAGTACAATCTGAGGATAATGATATGACAAGAAGAATCAATCAGACTATTCATATTCAACAAACCAGAGAGGAAGTCTATAACAAAGCATTACACAACCAAGAAAATATCAAAAATTTGTTTGATAAAAGGACAAAGGCCAGTGATTTTAGCATTGGTTACAAAGTTTTGAAATGGGATTCCAGGAGAGAAGATAAGGGCAAACATGGATAGAAAAATGAAGGTTCAAACAAGCTCAAATCTTGAACCTATGAGATTAATAAAGCACTGGTTCTTAAAAGCTCAAAACATGAACCAGAAAATAAATAGGAAATAGCTCAAACAAGACCAAAACAAGAGTTGTAGAATAATGAAGGATGTTTCAGTTTTTAGATCTTAAGCCTTCACAATTTTGTTTTACTTTTCTGCAATTTTAGTCTATGTGCAGCTTGTTTTAATTCCATTGATCTGCAGTAAGTCAGACTGCTTAATCCTAGCTTGGCTACTTTTAAATTTATGTTTTATAAAATAGAGAATGAAGTCTGTCATACAGTCTAATCCTGATAGATAGTAGTTAGGTATAGAAACTTATGAGTTCAACTGCTTAATCTGAACTCATGGAGAAATAAGAGTAAAAATAGATTAGTTTCCTGTTTTCAAAAGAATAAAATGTTTATGAAAATATTTTTCTAGTCCAAATGCACTCTGAAAGAAGAAAAAAATTTAGGATCATTAGGAATGGGTAGGTAGAGATGTTGTTTTGATAGAATTCCATTGTTTTAGATTGCTTCAAAGATTGTCAGATCAAAGAAAGGTCAGCTAAAGAAAAATAAAGTTGATGCCCAATGGATAAGGCACTGGTTTACTGAAAAGTCAGAGATCAATAGCTAAGGTTCTTGACACCTTCAAGAAGATGCTATCCCCATGTGGAGCCACTGTTAGCCACCTAAAAAAATTTGTCATACCAAATGGTGGCTAAATCTTTTTAGCCTTCAAAAAACAATTCATGTTCAAATTGTGAGTTCTTGAAGTCTTATGATGATAATTATCCTTGGAATTAATCTTCACTGTTGTTTCACTATCAATCCTAAAGTACCTGTTGTTTACCAAGGGAAAAAATTGTTCAAAGAGGCTCCATTTTCCATCATTTCACTTCTCTCTTCACTCACAAAAAATTCCATTTTTACCTTCATTCCCTTCACAAATCCTTCTAAAACCCTTTCATCTTAACCTTAAAATCATCAAAACCCCCTTAAAACCTTATATCTCCCCTTTATTTGGTTTTAGATTCCCTTCTTTCATTTACCGAAACCCTCATTTAGCTTCAAAAACCTTCGTTTTTGGCCTAAAAATCATTCTTATGCACTATATAGGAGTTAAGCTCCTGAGGGATTATATCCTTTATGTTAGGTCCCTATATCACTAGTATAGTCCCTTATTATTGTTAGTGTAAACCCCTTATTGTTATTATTGTGTAATTGTACCTTGCTTCATTTTATTGTTGTGCCCTTAAATTATTATTGTTAGGTATTTAAAGATTTGTTGTATTTTAAGTTGTTATATTTGTGGACTCCTATATATAGAAAGGAGGTTTTGTAAATTGTATCATCCAAGAATTGTTCATTTATGTAATGTATTGGAGGTTTCCCCCTCAAAGTAGCTTATTTCTAAGGCGTTGATATCTCTTTTCTTCTATTTTTGGAGCTGGTTACACAACATTTGGTATCAGAGCTTTGGATTCTAGGGTTTCGCTGCTCCAAACAGGTCATCGTGGAATTTTCGCTATAACTTTTTTTCTACGAAGTTTCAGAAGCTGAAATTTTTGGGGTGCGAAGCTGAAGTCTTAATGACATATAAAAAAATTTTGAAACTTGGGTCGCAATATTTTAGAATATGATACTGTTGATACGGTCTTGTTTTCGAGATCCTAAGCAGGTCATCGTAGCGTTTGCAATAAATTTTTTTTCGAAGGTTCAGAATATGAAATTCATGGTGTGAATACGAAATACGGGGAAATTTGTTGAAAAAATTTAGAACTTGGTTCACAATATTTTGGAATATGATACGCCTAAGGTGATGAACACTAGGGCTACTATTTCATCTCAAAGAGGTGATCGTCGGAAAAGTTCAATAACTCTCTCTCTGGAGATTGGATTAGAGTGCTGTCAAAATTGGTCACAAGTAAACGGCCTGTAGTTTCTTGGATATCAATTTCAGAGACAAAGAACAAAACAGTGACACGTGGCAAGTCGTACAAGTTCGCTCTACTGAACCAGTCCAAAATTAGGTCATTGTGGGAGATTGGACACAAATTTGTCTTGGAGAATCCAAATCAGGTCAGACCTGTGGAATTTGAAAGAAGCTTTAGAGGGCTACTACAGGGCTGAATTTGAGACTCTGAAATTTTCAATTAGAAGATGAAACAATTCAATTTCAATATCGAGCTCTTGGCTTCGAGTAAAGGTGTGTATTTTTAAGATTACTGAAATTACTGAAGTCTTGTTTGAAAAATCAAGTTGAATTGATTCCAAGGGCATCTTGTAGAATAGATATCAATATTGGATTCTAAAATGGCCCCTAAAAAGAATTCAACACCCATCAAGCCTTCAGAAGGCTCTACCATGACTCATGAAGATGAAGAATTACAACATGATCTATCAAAATTACAAGAACAAGTGCAACAAATTTCACTCTCGCAAAGAGCAGCAAAAAATGAAATGGAAGTTTTGAAGAAAGGCATGGAAGCTAAGATGGATGGCATGGAAGTGGGCATGGAAGCTAAGATGGATGACATGAAAGACAACATGGAAAACATGAAGAATGATCTAAAATCATACATGGAAGGCTTGATGACAAGCTTAAAAGAAGAAATGACACCAAAAGTTGTTTGAAAGTTTCCCTAAGAGTATGTTGAAACCAAGCATAGATTTTAATGATATCTTACTTGATCTTAAGCTACACTTTGTTTTCTTATATGTTTTCATCCTTTCTGAAAGTAGTCATGTGTATTACTGGATTGTTTGTCTGATAAGTTGGCTTTAGTACAATTTTGTCCAAAGAAGTCTATGGTTAGCCCTGTCCTTTGGTTTACTTTAAACATTTACTTAAAAGGATTTTCTTGTTTGGAAAGTTGATAAATCCTTGTTGAAATTATTGGCTTTTTCCACTTTTACAACACTTTTAATGTTCCATTCCATCATTTAATCGAAAAGATCCTTTGTTATAGATGACTTGCCCCATGGACCACTCTTGAAAACTGTTGTACAATTAAAACCTTTTGTGACTCCATAGCCCAATGGATTAAGTGTTGTTTCACAACTATCCTATCAGCTGAACCTTGTTTTTATTATTCACACCTTCACCTCTCTGAAACCCTTTCATTTTCAGGACTTTCCACTCAATTAAAGATCACACCCAACCAAACAAACAAAAGCCCTTGTTTTTAATAACTAGCCTAAAATCTCATTTTCAAGCCATAAAGATCACATCTTTACACACACATAGAGAGATCCCTCTCTAGATTCTGGAGGGCTAGATCCTAGAATCCCAAAGTGGTTCATATGTAGGCTCTGCATCATTTTTCTTTTCCAATCTTGCAAACTGCGGAGACCTAAAACATGGGACTCTATATTTCAAGAGCTCAAGACTATCTTGCAAAGATGCAAGTGTCTCTTCTCTGGATGCAATTACTTCTGCAGCTGGTGGTGAATGTAGTGACTTCTTGTCCAGAGTGACAATATTGACATCCTCCTCCTTAGGAAATGTCACTTTGTGACACATCTCTGGTTTTCTCACATCAAATTCCTTCCTCAACTTGTGAAATAAATCTTAATATTTAGTCACCCTTGCATGCTCCATGTGACCAAACCGCCAATCATTGGCTTCACCTAAAAGATGAAGTGTTTCAATTTGAACAGCCTCTCCTTTAGCTACAGGATGTAGCCTGAAAAATGCATCTAAATCTCTCCTCCAAGCTCTAACAGTTCTTGAGGAAGATCCATCAAATGTAGGCAAATAAAATCTATTATGCCTCTTTCTTCTATTGCTGCTATAGGATCCTCTTTCTTCTTTGATTTTGAAGAATTGTTGGAAATTTAGCTTCTCCTTGAATGCTCTAGACTATGCTTTGTACTCTTCAATATATATACTAAGAGTCTCATGAGTCTCAGGTGTTCTTCTTTCTTCATTTCTAAACCTCTCACCTTCTCCAAAGAAAGTGGGCATAGTGGATCTATGAGGAGATCTATGATTCTTCAGTTTTCTTCTTTGTTGATAGGAAGTGCCTGGACCTTCCTTATCACATCTTCTTCTTGGATCTTATTTCTGTCCTTCCTTCTCCATTGGATTGATATCCTTGGAGAGATATTGCATGGATCTAAAGAAATGAGTGGCATAATTATCATCCTCCATGATAGATCTCATCTATATGCTTCTTCTTTTGATGAAAATATGAAGTGTCCACAAGCTGAGCCAAAGATCATGCTCTGATACCACTGTAGTATCCCAAAAGAGAGAATGCAGTAATACTTAAATACAATATAATAACTGTAGCAAGATAAACAATAAATCTTAAGACAACATCATAATTTACAGAGAAGATAAGCCATTTTATTATATTGGAGAAGATTCAATTACGCCATGTACAAAATATGAGTAGATCTAGCCAAAAATATGGTCTAGAGTCACCCAGAAAACATGCTACAATAGGTACAGCGTAACTGGAGAGCCACTGAAGCAAATATTGTGATGTCCCTTCAGCAGAATATGAATATATAATTGCAAGCTAAAAGGAAAAATTCAAATCTACTCAAATCTAGATCTCAGATGATGCCAAGATTCAAGATCTGGCCAATGTGATGGATTCCCAAGATAACCCAGAAAGGATTTTCCAGATTTACAACTTTGGAAAATCACCCTCCTAGGATTTGATCCTTGATCTGTTGGGAAATATAGATCTAAAGCTAGATCTGACAGATAGATGGTTGAAATATGATGCAATATCATATCTAAGCTTGAAGGGTTGATCCCTTCTTCATATCTACAAGTTGTAAGCTCTAGATATAGCTTCTCAATCCTCCAATAATGATTACAGCTATTGCAACACAAATGCCAATAGAAATTGTGCTGTGAGGGAAAGAGGGGCCTTCCTCCTGCTAAAAAATGCTGAAATAAACTCCAGGATGATGGTTAAACTGATGGAAATGTGAGGGAATGATCCCTCACATGATTACTAGCTGAAATGCTAATAACTTCTTTCCTCCTTTTGGATCTGAAAATTGGACAGCGTAATCCCTGAAGGAAATAATGCTACTAGGAGGTCAATAACTTTTGGCCTGATGCCAGATCTAAAATGAAGATCTGGGAATGCTGATCTATAAGCCCAAGGTGATAGGAATAAACCCTCACCAGTTCTCCAGTTGAAGTATTGAAGACAACTTCCACCTTCCAAACTGATCTTCAGAAATCTGTAATTTCTAAATATGAATGTTCTGCAAAAAGTAGGAAAAGAGATGTGGCACCAATGCCTAATGTATAATGAAGTAAAATACTCTTTCTAGATCTACTCTAAGAAAGAGGTGGGATTCCCGACCAGGAACACCCTATGCTAAACAGCACTTGCAATCTCTGCTAAACAGCCCGAGAAAGCAATGGAATGTCACATGAAAATTCCAGATCTGAAAAGATCCTTACATCAAGAATAACCAACATACCTCCATCCTTGCCTTCATCTCTTTTATATAATGTTTTAGCTTTCCCATGCCTTAGCCCTCATATAGACTGCATTGTTCATATGGACAAGATCCTCCAAGTTTTACTGCATTGTTTGACCAAATCAACCATCATGTCTAGGTGCAATGTACACCCTCTCCATCATGTGTGCTTTAATTACACAACATCCTCCATCACTTTATCGTGAATGTTCCATGATATTATGTTTGACATCTTCAAGATCTTAGTTGACTGTGTCAACCTCCATGATCTATCTCATAAATGAGACATGATCTCCAATTCCATTCACATTAGTATTTTCTCAACTACCTTATTATGCAGATCTAGGCTTAATTAATCCACATTCACACACACAAAGTGGATATTTATTCATACTGAGGATTATGGTTCCTTCCACCCTTTTATTTACTTAATTCATTAAGAAAATCAAGGACTCTAATATTCCAAATATGATGTGGAAATTTGGGAATATTACACCTCTGGAGTAAGGAAATGTCCAAGGAAGAGGGTAGTGAAACAATAGCTAACAAAGAACAAACAAGACAAGCACCCTGCAGCAAATCCAAAGTAACCAATGAAGCAGAAAGAACCAGAATGGATCCACGATTGTGAGGAGGAAATTGATATGCAGCAGATGGAGACAAGGCGCGTAGAAATCCCCTCTGTGTTGCCATCATTTTTTCCACCAAGGAAGTTGGGTGCTAAGGCGGTTAAGGATATTTAAAATGAAAAGTTCAACATTTTCACACTATTGCTGCCAGAGAAGGTCTCATTTGAAGGACAAGTGTTGGGGAAAATCCTACTAATGAAAATGGAAGATTGGTGTTTCAACGATTGCAGCAAATACCCACAATTTGAACTGAGCAGGTACCTCCATTAGGTGTATTATCCTGAGAGAGATGTTACCAGGTTAGAGCCACACTGTTGGGCTGAAGGATTGAATAATGTAGGATTGCTAAACATGCTCAATGTGTTGCACTTCGGTAGAAGTGCCATCAATACGGTTTGTGTTCGACAACTACTTTTTTTAGTGCATGACGGGCACCTATAGCTCAGAGAGAGGACCCCAATTGATGAGATGTTGATCAGAAGGATTATTGGGCTTCCTTACCAAGGCAAGGACCCCACTAAAGAATTTTTTGGAAAAACCCAGGATAAGGTTGTCATGGACAATATGAAAAATCAGTATGGGTTAATAAAGAAGTAAATAGGTTATGATATAAAATCTATCAGTGACCAAGGGGTGCGCTTCTCTATGCACATTTTAACAGGGAAGATAATGAGGAAGTGCAGAGCGAATGAAGTCCTTGTGACTGTAGTTTCCTTAGCCACGTAATGCAGTAAAGGGGATCAACTTAACTAGGTCAGATATTTCTGCAAATATTTTTTGGAGGACTATCGAGAAGCACAGGAAGAGGGAAATACCTTTCACTATGCATGGTTGCTCTTGATCATCACACTATTGGCCTGAAAGGAACTAGAAGATTCACAATTTCCCACTTTTGAGCCAGATAAATGGGAAGCTACGCGGTATGCCTCACTTTGGCATACCAAGAAGCTAACGCATGCACAAGAAAATAAAAATCATTGGGTATTGATGGAGATGGACTTGCGCATGTTGGTGAATCAGCGTCCCAGGTTGTCATCTAGTTTTTTTAGCAATATCGCAATATAGTATACTTCAAGGTATATTTTCACTGGACGTATGTTAAATCCAAAAAGTATCTAATGGCAGAATGGAATCCTCTACCATATTTGGTCACCGAAGATGACCGTGTTAGCATCATACAACATTGTTCAGTGGAATGGATGACTCCACCCATACGAGGCGATGAAGCAAATAAATATACCACGCAGCATGCGAGTACAAGTGAAAAGGATAAAGATGCATAACAGACAGAGTCAGAGCATGACCAGGGTGGCCAGGACCCTCCTAGTGACATAGAACTAGAGAATTCACCATTCATCATCCAGAAAAGGGTCCCTATAGTAACTACGGCAAGCACAAGGAAGAATCAAAAGGTGGAAAAATCTAGGGGAGCAACATCACTTGCCCTCACTAAGGGGGACATCAAAAAAATAGGGGATAAGGTTCAAGAAGTGACAGAGCAGTTGTGGAACAGGATCGAGGATCGCTACAACATGCTCCTAACTGGTGTCAAGGAAAGAATGGTAGAATTGAAGGTACTAATGCAAACAGCCAAAAAAAAAAGCAGACAGTCGGACCGTAGGAACAAATGAGTCTATATAAATTCTATATAAAATCTATACCAATGGATTAAATTCGATCATGTAATGTACTAAAACAAGATACTGAATCCTTCTACTATATTTGTGGAATATAAAACATGATCGCTCAATCACAAGAAAGTAAGAGAAAGAAGTAAATAAATCACACAACACAAGATGTTCTTAGGGAAATCACCTGATCAAAACCCCTCTATCATATATTGGACAATTTCAAATAATCATGAAACAATACGATGCTTTCTCACATCGAGAAAATCATGCACTCTACAGATCGTCTCACCCTAATCCTACTCAAAGATGACTAGCAATTCTCAAGAAAAAATGACCAACACTTAGCCTATTCTCAACCCCTGCTTAGCCTAGCCTTTCTCACACAATCCCTAGGAAATTAATCCCCAATTAAATAGGATAATGAACCTTTCTTGACTGCACAATCCATCATGGATTCATCATGGCATTATAATTGTGCCCGGGAAATTCACTAATAATACAAATGATATTTAACTTCCCTTTAACCTTTGTCTCAACTGGGTCATCATCAGAATTGACATGAATGAAACTAATAATAGAAAATAATCAATTATCGTATAGATCACTACTTGTGAATTAAATCTAATTTAATTCACTTGACCTCTCACTAACTCACCACTCAGTTAGAACTAGTTAAACTAATTTTAACTCAATTAATTTGAGTTAAATGATTACACATGCACCAAACTAATGCATTAACTAAAAATAGACCCCCAAAATATTAGAATCACTCTACATGCCTCACCTTTGACCCTCAACTCAAAATTATTGAGCTAACTCAGTCTTTCTGACTTAGTTAACTAATACAAGTTTTTATGAGATGAAATTACAATTTATTTTCCAAATTATTTAAGGGATAAATAAATTAGACACCCACATTTAGCACTAGTGTGTAATTGAATTCCTCAATCATGTGTGACTCGAATCCCACACCAATTATGTGGTCAATTTATGTCCTTTTTGGATTCCAATTTCACTATTTCTTGTTGCAATTTTAACAAATTCAACTAGCGCATCTAGAGCATCGACTAGAGACAAAATTTGGAGTAAGAATTTTACAGGTACTAGGAGGAGCGCTACAATTTGAAGTTGCAGAAAATAGAGTTTGCATGAAAGGATGGGAAAATTTCATCATGAACATCGTTGCACTGCTGACACAAACATTGCACGAATTCCACCAAGGCATCACAGAAGAGTTAAAAGGGTGAGAACAACGTCATTTGTTGATAAGCATGCAAGTGGAGAAGGAAAGAACTACGATGAATAAGGAGCTTGATCGGATGATCAATGAAAGAGATGAGTCATGCTAGCAACAGTAACATCTATAAGAAGTAATTTGGAAGACTTGTAGTGATATGTCAGATGTACATGTCCGCGAGGAAGAAGCACCAGCAGATAAGGTTGCGAAGCTCGGTCTCGCCATAAAGGATTCGAAGAATAAGTTTACCGAGATGAAGTTTGAGTATGATGTGAATATTTTTTAGCTTTCAAATGAGACTGCAGCCAACCACGTCATTGGAAGTATGCGAGCATAGGGAGATGGATCTAAAAACTACCGTGAAAGGCATCTCCAACACAAAAGAAAAAAGTGGAAAATTGTTAGATGACACTATGGAAATTTGGACCTCACTAAAGGAGGATCCAAACATTCAAAGGATTGAAGAGGAGGTATAGACAAAGCATAAGTATTTGGATGAAATCCTGGAAACTATGAAGAACTTAGCAGTTTCGTAAAGGCTCGCCAACATCACAGAAGGAAAGAATCTTCAGATTTAGATCGAATATCTTCAAAGGAAATAGCAGCTTATAACAGCGAGGACTTAGCTATGGAAGGATGAGGCCCTCCACATTTCGCAGAAAATAGATGGAAATATCAAGGAGCTACAACCGAGGTAGAAGGAAGTGCTACAGAAGACATTCGAACTAGAAACAGAGGTACTAGAGGTACTATCGGAGGAAGTGTGCACCAAGGAAAATCAGGTGGCATAAATACTTTAGTAGTATAATGCCGCCTACATGAGCATCGCAGATAATATTTGGGGACAGTAGCTGAGTAACTCGGGAAAATTCATGTGTGAGTGTTGTGGGAATGTTGGGCGTAGCCCAAATTGGTCCAATTTTGGTCAAAGACTTCACATTTTGAGGAGCGAAGTGCACAGTACCGTGAAGTCATATATACCGCGCTAAGTCTAAGGGTTTTGAGGTGGGTCAAAGCCCCTCAATTTGTAATATTAGGGGAATTTTTAGGTCTAAAATGGGCCTCCTAAGGAAAATATAAAATAATAGTGTAAATAGTAAAATAAGATTTTATTACATCATCAAATTTTAGAGGGGGGAAAAAAAAAAAACTACTTTTTCAACTCATATTTTCAACTTATCTCTGAAATGTTTTACTCAAATTTAGAGCGGGAGTACTCGTTGGATGCAAAATTTAATTCCTCATCTTAGGAGTACCCATGTTACATACTTTCCATGGGTCTTGCTACACAAAAAATGAGAAATACATGAAAAATGTGATTGAAATCACGTTTTTAATGTATTTCTCATTTTTCGTGTAGTAGGGTCCATAGAAAGTATGCTACATGGGTACTCCTTGGATGAGGAATTGAATTTTGCATCTAATGAGTACTCCAACTAAAAATTTGAGTAAAAACTTTGGGATATAAGTTGAAAATACGAGTTGAAAAGGTAGTTTTATTATTATATTATTTTTTAAACTTTTTACCCTTTTACTTTAAAAATGGTGAATCATCCCCCATGGTTGACATCATCATCTTGAATCCTACTGGTTCTTATAAAGTTTATTTTTGTTGTACATTTTTCTTAGGAGGCCCAATTTAGACCTCAAAATTCCCCTAATGGGGTTTCGGGATTTTAGTTGATATTTTTGTCGAAGCCCATGGTATGTGAACCAGGGTTTTTTGTATATGTAAAGCATATAAATCCATGTAAGGCTTTGTCGAAGAGATCATCATGATTTAATTATATGGTCAAGGTTTAATTGTATCTATATTTATGTGTTTTGGGCCTTAATGGAAAGGCTCAGGAGCTGAGTGCGCAAAGCCCTTGGAAGAGTTTGTAGCTTAGTGCGCAGACCACCTACAACTGTGTGTGCAGATCAGGGAAGATGAATGTACTGAACAGATCCATGTAGAAATTATAAAAACAATATGTATACCAATGGATTCAATCTGATCATGCGTTATGCTAAAGCAAGATATTGAATCCTTCTACAAATCAATTGTGGAAAATAAACATGATCGCCAATCATAACAAGTAAAGAAAGAAGAAAATAAATCCACAACATAGATATTTTCCCGGGGAAATATTACTGCTCAAAACCCCTCTATATTCTATTGTATATTCACCAAGGAATCATGAAACAATTACAATGCACTCTTCTCACAAGTTTGATGCACTCTCACAAATTTCTCAAATTGATCCAAACAAAATCAACCAACACTTAGCCAATTTTTAGCCTCTACTCAGCCTAACTTGGTTGCGCAATTCATGTGGAATGCAATCCCTATTCTTTAGGAATTTCAGACTTCCAAAACTGCGCAATGCTCATGGGAAATCCTATGGGTGTATTACTGCATGCAAACAGCTTACTAATAATACATTTTATAGTTAACATCCTTTTAACCTCTATCTAACCTGGGTCTTCATCAGAACTGACATGCATGCAGCTATTAATAGTAAATCATCAGTTACTTGATAGATCACTGCATGTGAATTAAATCTTATTTAATTCACTTGACCTCTCACTAGTGCAACAATTAGTTACAACTAGTTAAACTGATTTTAAATCAATTAATTGAGTTAAATTATTTCTCATGCATTAAACTAATGCACTAATTTCAAATTGGATTCAAAAACTAATAGAATCACTCTGCATGCCTCACCAACCACCCTCAACTTGAAATTCATGAGCTAACTAAGTTTATCACAGTTATTTAACTATTACAAGTGATTATGAGATAAGATTACATTTTATTGTCCAATTGAATTAAGGGAAAAATAAATTAGACACACATTTCTTGTTGACTTTTCAACACTCCCTCTCAACAAGAAAGGGATTATTAGCTACCCCAATCCTGCCTCTATGGTATTCGAATTTTCTCTTAGCGAGCGCCTTTGTTAGAATATATGTATAATTATCCTTTGTGGGAATGTATAGAAGTAACATAATGCATCTCTGAACACAATCTCTGATATGGTGGTACAGGATGTCAATATGCTTGGACCTATCATGGAATACCAGATTAACCAAAAAATTTATGCAACTTTGGTTATCACAATGTATCATCGTCAGATCCATATGATGACCAAACAAACCAACAAGAATCTCTGTCTTCCAAATGGCCTCACATGCAGCCTGATTCAATGCCATGTACTCTGCCTCAGCTAAACTGAGTGCAACTGATCTCTGCTTCATATTGTACCAAGAAACTGTTTTCAATCCTATGCTAAAGATCCCTTATGATGTGCTCTTTCTTTCTGATGGACTTCCTGCCCAATCTGCATCAGTGAACCCTTGAAGCTTCACTCCCTCTATCCGTTTATACCATAATCCATACTCTGTAGTGCCCCTAAGATATCTCAAGACATGCTTCCCCGCCTTCTAAAAGAGCTTGGTCGGCTTAACCATAGCTTGACTCAGCTAGTTAAATGCGTAGCAAATGTCTAGTCATGTGCTCACCAAATACATTAGTGAACCCACAAGCTGCCTGTAAATAGTAACGTCCACTACTTCACCTGAATTATCATCCTCCTTCCTCTAGTTTCCTACAAGATGAGTCTCCATGGGTTTACAGCTCTCCATGTGGAAATCCCTCATAATCTCTTTGGCATACTTTCCTTGAGAAACAAATAGCTCTCCATATTGTTGCCATATCTCCAAAACAAGTAAATAGTGAAGGAGTCCCATGTCCTTCATCTCAAACTCTCTTGCAATATACTCTTTGCAAGAAGTTATGATTTTCTCATCACCTGTCAAAATAATATCATCAACATAAAGTATGATAATTACAATCTTACCATCAACCATAATATGGTATAGGTCCGTATCCACTTCACTTTTTGTGAAGCCCAACTCGGTGAAATAGCTATCAATTCTAGTGTACCAAGAACGAGGTGCTTGCTTCAGCCCATATTGTTCTCTCTTGAGTCTGCACACATGCAACTCACTGTCAAAGATCTCAAAACATTTTGGCTGCTCAATGTACACTTCTTCCTCAATAACTCCATTGATAAATGCAGTCTTCACATCCATTTGATGTATCTGCCACCCCATCCGCACTGAGAGTCCAAGAATAGATCTAATCAATGAGTACCTTGCAACTGGTAAAAAATTGTCTTCATAGTCAATCCCCTCAACTTTTGAGCGTTACCAGGCTACAAATATAGCCTTGTACTTCTCCACACTCCCATATGTCGCTTGCTTCACCTTATAGATCCATCTAGATCCAAACATTAATTTCTCGACTGGTCTTGGGACAACTTCCCATGCACTTCATGACAATGGAGTCATACTCATCAACCATGGTGTCAACCCAAATTGGTTGATGCACTGCTTCCTCAAAAGAGGATGGTTCTATCACAATACACTTGCTCATAAGAGCCATGCTGTAATATTCCAAAAATTTAGCCTTTATCTAAATGGAACATTATAGTTTGTTTTATCACTAGGTAGGTGAATAAGTGGGTGGGGAGACTCATAAAACCCCTTTAGAAGGAATAATAACACTCCTAATGTGAAATGAGGAATAATAAGCAGTTGTATTAAGCACCTTTGGGTGTGAACAGGGATTGGATCATGTTGATTCAGTCAACTTTGACCAAATCAACAACGTTGTCATGGAGTGGTCTTTATGATGAGACAATGCAGTTTTAGAGGAGGACAACTTGCATGAGCTTTGTTATTCATGTTTTAGTTTATCACTGGCTATATATGGAGAGGATGGCATCCTTTGTTATTCATGTTTTAGTTCATCATTTTTATATTGGTCTACTTAGACTAGCTTCCTCTTACTGTTTAGCAGGGTTGTTGTGTTGTTTAGCACAAGGGTGTTCCTAGTTGGGAATCCCTACCTCATCCTTAGGGAAGGAGAGGATCTTTGAGCTACATTTCCTCATTCTGACATTCTGGCCAAGCTACCTCCTTCAGCTATAGCGCAATTTCTGTTTAGATCTGGGTTGTGTTGCAAGGTGCAGCAAAGGAGGATCACATAGAGTTGTTTATAGGCTTGTTTTTCAGTGGAGAGGTATCCTATCCATTGGAGGATCAGAAAGGAAGGATCCTGGGCATATTTTCACATCTTTGGCATCAAGCCAACCATCTACCATCCCTCACAATGCAGTCACATTTCTGAACTGCATTATTTTTGGAGGCAATTGCTGGGAGGGTTCATTGAGCTCATCGGGAGGGTCTATTTCTGAGTAGAAGGATCAGCCTTCTATTTAGAAATACCATTGGATGAGGACATCACCATTTCATATCTTTCATAGCCTCATTTCATATCATATCTAGTTTTCAGTGGCATATTAACCCCTGGGTTATTTTTCACATTGTACATTTCTTGGTATTTCTAGCAACCTTTCCCGGGTTGGATAGAAATATTGTATTAGAGCCCACATCTTCTTTGCTAGGAATTTATTTTTTTTCTATCAGCCACATTTCATTTATATATGTATTCAGCAGTAGTTACACTGATATAGATAGCGTTGTCACTGCTCTCCAGCATTCTATACAGTTGCAGCAACTCATGTGCTGATTGTTTTGATCATTGGAGTCTTGTTCCCATTGCAGGTCTCCTCGGCATATTTTCACATCTTTGGCATCAGGTCAACCATCTACCATCCCTCACAGCACATTCACAATTCTGAACTACGTAATTTTTGGAGGCATTTGCTGGGAGGGTTCATTGAGCTCATCAGGAGGGTCTATTTCTGAGTAGAGGGATCAGCCTTCTATTTAGAAATACCATTGGAGGAGGACATAACCATTTCAGATCTTTCATAGCCTCATTTCATATTAGATCTAGTTTTCAGTGACATATTAACCCAGGGTTATTTTTCACATTGTATATTTCTTGGTATTTCTAGCAATATTTTTTGGGTTGGCTAGAAATCTTGTATTATGGCCCATAACTTCTATGCTAGGAATTTATTCTGCTTCTATCAACCACATTTCATTTATATATGTATTCAACAGTAGTTACACTGATATAGACAGCGTTTTCACTGCTCTCCGACGTTCTATACAATTGCAACAACTCATGTGCTGATTGTTTTGATCATTGGAGGCTTGTTCCCATTACTTGAGTGGCTTGTCCCTCATGGTCCTTTTGTATATTTCTGCTGATATCTTAATAAAATGATGGCTACATATTGACCTCTCTTATCTCATATTCATATTTTTTTGTGTTTTACATTTTTATGAGTTATATTGCTGCTATTACCAATCTGGGATATTACAGTGGTATCAGAGCATAATTTTGGCTCAGCCTGTGCATTCAAGACATTATGCCATTAGAAGGAGAAGCTTATTATCACAGAAAAGAGAAGTTGTATAGAAGAAACAAAGGCATAACTCCATTATTTGGAGAAATGAAGGAAGAGAGGATGTCCCAGCTTCTTTTCCAAACTATGAAGAATATCAAAGAATATCTCAAGGAGATGAAAGGGGAGAGGTATAGAAAAATTCCAAGAGGGTTTGAAAGTGAAGCAAGCCCTAGATATTCACATGATGGGTGTGATAATTTAGCCACACATGCAGATCCACAACGCATTTTATTTCCCACATTCACTGCAAAAAGGATGGAGGAATATGCACCAATGGAGGAGACCTTGAGTGGCTATCTTCAAGAGTATGAGTCTCAATCATGGAGATTCAAAGAGCACTTGGACTTCCAAGGGTTTTTCCAACTCAAGGAATACAGAATATACAACAACCATAATAGAATCAAGAGAGGTATGATATTTCTATCTAACTTTGATGGATCAGCAAAGTGCATAGCCAAAGCTTGGGTGGAGGAGCTAGATTCCTATTTCCAGCTACACCAAGTTTTAGAAAAGGAGGCCATTAGAGTAGCAGTGCTGCACCTCAAAGTTATGGCCCATGATTGGTGGTTTTGTAGTTCTACTTCATGTTATCATGCAAATGTAAACACATATGCAGGGTTCACTAAGGAATTAGTGAGAATATTTGATATCAAACATTGTAAAACATCATTTGTTGAACCCAAAAACTCAAAACCTTTGCATGAGTTGGAGAGATCTATTCTGCCAACTCCACTCCTTATTTCTGTTAAAGGGTAATATCCCTACTTCTTGAAGAGCCCTCTTCTATAGATGAAGACATGGAGGTTTCTCCTTCAGGGGAAGACCAATGTCAAGGGTCTCTCATTCATGATGAGGCATTTTTAAATATTGATGAAGAGGATGAGAAGAGAAGAGCTAACAGTGTTGTACCATTAGGAGGAGATACATCACCACATGGAGATGCGAAGGAAGCCATTGCTTCCATTAGAGGAGCTCTTGTGTCTTTGCAAGGAGTTCCAAATGATCCAACATGTTGGAACCAAAACACAATTCTGGAACAGTATGCATCAGTTATTATGGGTTGTGAATCTTGTGAGATGGAAGAAGAGAAGGATAAGCATCAAGGGATGATGAGCATTCACCCTTATTTATTTCAGGAGGTTTGTGCACAAAATAAGGAGACTATATTGCATATTGAAGAGAGGGACAAATCAGTCCACTCATATATACATTCCACTTAAAATTTTGATGTCTCACTACATGGGAGCATTCCACCAGGGAGGCCACCAGATCTAGAGTTGATGAGAGACATCTTGCCATTTGGTTCACCACTCTTAGATTCTGGAGGGGTGAAGACCTTGGAGGAGTCTAGTACAGCGTAGAGAGTTTGGGATAGACTGCAGGTCTGAATATGGTCTGAATGATGATCTGTTGGTCGCTTGGAGTCTTAGGGTATGAACTGGCTACGTAAGCTAATCCATTTGCAATGGCATTCTGATTTCTAGGAAAAAACACTAATTTGTATTCAATAAATTTTTTCAATATGTCCACAACATCGTTCCTATATGCTCTCAACCTACGGTGTTTGGCTATGTATTCACCGTTCACCTGTTTTATAACCAATTCAGAATCTCCCTGCACGGCTATTCTACAGGCTCCTATTTTCTTCAACAGATTTAAACCCAGGATAAGAGCCTCGTACTCTGCAATATTATTTGTACATTTGAAATGCAGATTGCAGGCACGGCTCTCCACGTAGTCGCTCTCTATGTTACGTATCCATACCCTAGCTCTGGCAGTTCTTCTTGTGTAAGACCCATCAAAACTCATTTCCCACAGGGGTTCACTCTCGTTTTTGTTATCATTTCTTCCCCTATAGCTGGGTCCGCCATTATGCTGCATTATAGGGTCTGCACTAGGCTATGGGCTGTTTAGTTTTTATTCATGGGTGTGGAAACCGGAGGTGTGACTAATCGGATGATTGCATTCCATTTCTGGTTCATTTTGAGCTCTTGTTTCAGTGCACTGTTCAAAGTTTTCTACGTCTTCCACCCTTGAGTCTAGGGTAGCCATTATGTTAAAGTCCATGGTTTCAACTCCCCTATTTGTATATATGCTTTCTGGTGCTGGTTCTCCCAAGGATTCATCATTGCAGAAGATGAAAGAGTCTAGATCTGTGTGCACAAAGTATAAAGGAGAATTCTCAGGTTTTTTGGGGCTACTAACCAGAAATTTCATTTGTGCTTCCCTGTACAGTCTTCTAAGTTGGCCAAAGATCGGGATTGTGGCATAAGCCCCATCCATCTGCATCGTTCCTTGTATCTTGTCTCCCCATGATCTTGATAATAACATGCCATACTTGGGTGGTACATCTGCCACCACAACATCCATGACCATACATTTAGCAAGAATCTGAGTAAGACTCACACACAGGTCCTTAATTAGGCCAAGGAATTTTACCCTGCTAGAGTCGAATGAATATAAATCTTTGTAAGGATAGGTTATCTCTCGGCCTAGCCTTTCCATGACTACCTTAGGCATTAGGTTGTGTGATGCTCCAGAATCATGCATTGCATTATGAAGAATCTTATCATGAATATTGAGACTGGTATAAAAAGGTGGAACTACCCCCTCCTAAAACTTCCCTTCAATCTTTGGGCCAAACAGAAGGGCTGGTTTATCATCACTCAGATTTACAGTATCACTATTTTCACCTAGGTTCAAAGATTTCAAAATTTGGCCTTTATATACATCCTGAGTGGCCAACTCAGAGAGTGGGACAAAGATTTTAATTTTTTCAATCTCACTTTCCAAATTGAAAGTAGACTGACTCTTTGGAATGCTCGACTCTGTTTTTTTAGCCACTGCCTTAGTGGCTGAAGCAGTGTGTTGATTCTCGTTATGTATAGTGTTTGCGACAATTTTATCAGGAGCACTAACTGCAATGCTAGTGCTGCTAGCTGGTTTACCTTGTGTATCAGTGTTTTGGTTGTCTTTTTCTTTGTTCTTTCCAGAACCCTCAGCTGCTGATTTGTTACTTTCAGCAGTTGCTTTAGAAGTTTTTTCAGTTCTTTTCTTGACGGTGACCTCAGAAGCTTTTGGTTCGGGAGTTTCTTGGCTCTTTTTGCTTCTAAGTTCATATTTTTCTCTAACCTGCATCATGGAATTTTCAAATCCCAACCTATAATCCTCAGTTTCAAACCATTCCTCATCCCAACTAGAGGGTGAGGACTGATCTTCTTCCATGTAACAGTTATGGATTGAATCCTCTGTTTCAAACATGTTTATTGTGTTCCCTTCAGACTCTTCTATGATTCCCTCATCTTCATCAAGAAAGTTCTCTTGAAATGGGGGTATAACCTGCTGATCTGATTCTCTTTGTCTTTTGGGAGTGGCATTGTTTCTTCTAAAGTTTTGGTTCTGGTTATGGTTTTGATTTCTATTTTGGTTACTAACTGTGACAACCATTTTTTCCATCATTTGGTATAGCTTCTCCACTTTTTTAGATAGATGGTCATGATTTGGATCAGATGTGGAAGCTACATTGTCATCTCTGTATGTTACCCTTTTCTCAGCTCTTAATCTCTCCCTTTTATCAATCAGATTTGCCTCTATATTCACTGCTCCTTTCTGCATGTCCTCCAATGTGTTGTATTCTTTATCCCTAAGCTGATAGGCCATGTCAGCATCAAAGCCTTCAGGGTATTTCGCTAGGGCCATACCTTGGGGAGGTTTCATATGTGGAGGGAGAGCATTGTAAATGCTGTTAAATCTTGTTGAGTAATCATGGACACTCTCTCCTACGTTTCTTTTAAGGTTCATATATTCTGCTAGGAGCTAGCGAGGGTTAGCCCTAACTTCCCATTTGTTGATGAAAGTCTGATATAAAGCAGGAAGATCATTAATGCTACCCGGAGGTAGGCCTTTGAACCATTTCTCCACATCACCTCCTAGGATCTGGGCAAAGATTCTCATTTTGACTGTATCATCATCTATCTCCATGTAGTCAAAATAATCTTCCATTCTGTCTACATGGTATTTTGTTGTGGTAGACTCTTTTGCAGTGAAGTGTGGGATCTTTGATTGATAATCATTAGGTAAGGGTACTAGAGGCTGAGGTAAAACCAGAGGTGCATACCAGGCTGCCATGATGATGTTTTGATGAGGTAAAGGGTTGACTTGGGCAGATGGTATGTGGATGACAGGGATATTATGACCAGCAGAAGACTCATGAGCAGATTTAGGGTGACTGAGCCCCAAGTTTTGTATGAAATGTATATCAGGAGGTGTAGAGGGAGGGGTCTGTCTATTCCCAAAGTGTCCACCACTTTGGGGTGGTGAACTAGGAAGCTCAAGTTCTGGCTGGTCTAGGACACTGAATGACCTAGTTCTTGGCAAACTATTTTGAGTGCCTAGGTCAAAAAGTGGGTCTGATAGAGCTGTAAAGTTTTCTGGTGTAGAGTTAGCTCTATGGATGTGGCTGGAAATAGTTGATTGTTTAGGTGTAGGAGATCCCTTGAGGATGCTCTCAGGGTTGTCAACTATTTCAGGTGGGTCTGGGTTAGGATAAGCTCTTGTATGAATGGTTCTTGAAGCCAGAATGTTGTTTTCTAACCAAGCAGCTTAACCCTACTTGTTACTTCTACTGTGGTTGATTTTTTTATGGAGGTTGGTCTCCCAGTGGAGTCTTGTGTGAAACCAAGATAATCAGCAATCCTACTGATCACCAGTGGAGTCTTTAAATCGTTTAGGAATTATGGAGTTGCCAGGTGGAGGGTTTAAGATGCTTCTGGAGGGTACACTGTCCGTCGCAGTGCCTATAAGATGTCCCTTTTCAAGGATATCTTCACAACACAGCAAAATCTAACCAGAGATTGACTGGGAGGGCTTTTACCAGATGTGTCACCTCTAAAAGAGTGTGAAATCTGGAGGCTACCTGGCCCTTTCCAGACTCTATCCAAGAGTATGGGAGAAACACAACAAATGGTATAGAGGTTGATGTGTGAATAGGAGTGTTTCAATGCCAACCTAACCAGAGACTATAGGTTTCTGAGGTTCTTATGATGTAGTAAGATGGAGGGTACTCAGATTTTCCCTAGTGGAGTCACCATTATGTTGGGGTTCCCATGTTTTGGCCAGATTGGCAAGACCAAAAGATGAGACAACATCAAACCACTTTCAGACCTCAGGATCTAGCCCTCCTGGGTCTAGAGAGGGATCTCTCTATGATATGTCAAAGGTATATGACTTTGAAGCTCAAGGTTTAAGATGTTAGGCTAGTTATAGGCACAGGGTTTGTTTGTTTGATTTTTTGTTTGGTTGTTGGTTATCAAGAAGGAAGGGTTCAATGTAAGACAAGGATGAGCAAAGAGGGATAAGGCAGAGGTGAAATGATCCAGGAAATATTCAAAACCATTGGGCAATGGAGTCAGGAAAGGATTTGCTTACTATCCAATGTGCAAGCTTTCAATTGGGCTAGTCATCTAAAACATTGGATCTTAAATATGATTGTGTGATATGGAATGATAAGAGAGGAGGAACAGTAAAGGTTTAGAACACAAAGTTAAAGACCAGCTGGTCGCACAAGGATCCTAGTGGACAGGGCTAACTCTAATCCCCAGTGTTCCTAAATCTTCCAACTAAATCCTTAACAAGAAACATCTAAGAACTAATTCATTTAATTCATACATCAGAGAGCAGGCAATAACATCCACTACACTGGTTAAATTAACTAAAATCAATTCTTAGATCACACATATAGCAGAAAACATCAAAGGCAAGGAGAGCAGAAACATAGGGTACCTAACAAGGGTAAATCGTATGCCAATATTTTGATGCAAGCCAGTAGAAATGAAATGAAATGAATTAAACATAGAGATAGGAAAACATCACCGCTGCTTTAGATCAGGATCCAAAGAAATGTGCTTGTCATATTGAATAGCAATACCAGTCAAGTACAACAATGCCAATAGCCAAATACTCAGTCTGAAATCATATTCCTCAGCCTATCTTACAACTTTACACAGAGACTATGTCTCAAAAGAAACTACTTGCAATTCTCTGATAACTGATCAACAACCTTTACAATGAGCTTCTTCATGAATTTATAGCTCTAGTGGAGTAGAGAAAGTAGGTGAGAACTAAATGCAACATTAAAAACTCGGGGGAGGAAGAAATCCGAAGCCCACTCTATATAAATTCTGAGCTTTCAATTCTGGCACTCTGTGGATGAAAGAGTGCTCCTCATCAGACTTCTATTTACTCCAGGTATGTCTCTGACGTACTTTGGCCGCAGGACTTTGTGGTACTATTGGTGACTTAAACAAAGGTCAAACAACGATTTTAGGGTCTCCATACTGTGAAACAAATGCTTCTGATAGTATCTGGACTGTTGTCAGGGTAGCAAATCTTTCTAGGACACGGCATAGAATAAAGAACGCGTGGGTGCTTCGTCCTTTCTGAGGGAAAAACATTCTGCTGATGTAGAAACCCTGATACACTGATTTCTTCATGCTGTACCTTTTGTGTGATCCATGGGTCTTCAATCTGATGCTTTACCTTTAAAACTCTGAACATAAGGCTTATATATCTTCATTTGTGTGCCTTAAGCTCTTTGCTACTTCATTAATGTCTCTGTCTGCAGAACCCACATTTTAATGGCTCTGGGACAGTTTTATAGGGTTAAACCCAATTCTTTTAATGGAAGTCGTGTCAGAGCACTATCCCGGGATTTTCTCCATGATACGATCTTTGTGCATGCTCTTCCCTGTGTTTTTTGTCGCTGTGATAGAAACCCTGAATCATGGCGGCCATTTACTGTTGGTAACCCTGCAAAACACGAAAACCTGTTACGAAAAACATGTATGGGGGTGGGATGATGTGGATGACTGCAAGGATGATAATGGGACTGCAAAGAAATGCAGAGGAATGGTGGAGAAATGCTCTGGTGAAGGTTGGCGAAAAACAGTGGAAGGTGTCGAGGCAGACGTTCAACGTAAAAAACATGAAAATTTAATCTTTGAATGGATTATCAAGGGGACAGGCGAGAAAAACGATGAAGATACGTGGATGGATGACGTGGCGGGATCGGGTCAATGGCAGGCGTGTGATTGAATCTGGACCGTCCGATCTCGGTGGAGATCAACGGTGAAAAATGCATCGGAGGGTGATGGACAGTGGGCCAGGGGTACGGTTTCCCCGTGCTAACCTCCGCGCAGCTTTGGGGAGAGACAACCGTTGGATGGGATGCCCCAGATCTAACGGCGCACAGCGATATCACTACGTATCCTCATTCAAATGATAACACGCGATGAGGTAGCGGTTTTGAAATAGTGCGCCTGACACGCGTCGATCGATGAGTGGAATCTCTGCGCAATGGGAAAATACTGCCCGACCCCCAATAGCGGTGCGATGAAAACCAAGTTGTTTCTTAATAGTGTCTGCGGGCGCAGGGACCACCAGGCAGGAATGAAGATCTGTCCGTTGATCTGTGTTTTAAACAAATGGTGGATGTGGTTGGAGAGGTGAACGTGAAGAACGACAGGCGCTTTTGGAGTTAACGGGGACCGTCCGATTTGTGAAGATTAACGGTCGATGTTGCCCCCGATATCATATGCGATAAGCGCCTTCCGCCCGAGTGCCTGGTCATGGCGCTGGGTCACGTAGAGGGAATCGGTAAGGGGGTTGGCCTGAAGGGGGCTAAGACTCAATGTGTAGAGTATGGGTTTTTCGGCCCTTTTTAGTGAAATTTGAGGCTGAAAATGGGAAATGATAGAGGGAAGAAGGGGAAATATTGCTAACCAAAGGGTGCAGGGATGTTTTAGAGGGGATTTTTGGGATGAAAAGGGGGACTTTAACAGAGGGAAAAAGGGTTGAAAAGGGACACTTTGCAGGGATATAAGGGTTAATGTAGGCCTTTGGGAGCAGAATTTATGTAATCAATGAGACCTTATAAAGGGAGTCAACAGAGGGAAATTTATCAAAGGCAAAGGCACAGGAGACTTCAAGGATGATGTGTCTTCAGGGGAGATGCATTCCTTGGAGGCTCAAAAACAATTTATCCCCCTAATTTGCTTTGTCAAAAATTTATAGGGGGGCTAACAGTCGGGAATCCCTACCTCATCCTCAGGGAAGGAGAGGATCTTTGAGTTTCATTTCCTCATTCCAGAATTCTGGCCAAGATACCTCCATATACAACGCAGTTTTTTTTTAGAGTTGGGTTGTGTTGCAGGGTGCAGCAAAGGAGGATCACATAGAGCTATTTATGGGCTTGTTTTTCAGTGGAGAGGTAGGCTATCCATTGGAGGATCAGCAAGGAAGGATCCTGGGAATATTTTCACAATTTTAGAATTAGGCCAACCATCTACCATCCCTCACATCGCAGTCACATTTCTGAACTGCGTTATTTTTGGAGGCAATTGTTGGGAGGGTTCATTGAGCTCATCAGGAGGGTCTATTTCTGAGTAGAGGGATCAGCCTTCTATTTAGAAATACCATTGGAGGAGGACATCACCATTTCAGATCTATCATAGCCTTATTTTATATCATATCCAATTTTCAGTGGCATATTAATCCCTGGGTTATTTGTCACATTGTACATTTCTTGGTATTTCTAGCAATCTTTCCCAGGTTGGCTAGAAATCTTGTATTAGAGCCCACATCTTCTTTGCTGGGAATTTATTTTGTTTCTATCAGCCACATTTCATTTAGATATGTATTCAGTAGTATCTACACTGATATAGACAACGTTGTCACTGCTCTCCGGCATTCTATACAGTTGCAGCAACTCATGTGCTGATTGTTTTGATCATTGGAGGCTTTTTCCCATTGCTTGAGTGGCTTGTCCCTCATGATCCTTTTGTATATTTCTGCTGATATCTTAATAAAATTATGGCTGCATATTTACCTCTCTTATTTCATATTCATATTTGTTGTGTTTTAAATTTTTATGATCTATATTGCTGTTATTTCCAATCTGGGATATTACACATGTATCCAGTAAACATGTCTGGAGACTGTCTCTGTCTACGCATTGAATTAGGTGCTCCTACATGTTCTGCAGCATCAAGTCTCGATCTGTCAACTTTGGTGGTGTACCTTCTACCATGTCTAGTTGATGGCTCTACATGAGTGGTTTCTTCCACTCCATGATCCTCTACATGTTGTTGCTCCACATCTTGAGGTTCATCCTTTGGAACCAAGAGTTCCTCATCTACATGAAAATCAAGCTCCCTCTCAAGGGAAAATTGCATGGCTTTCTCCTAATCAAATTTTATATCCTGTCTCACAACAGTCATCCTTTTTTTTGGAAAATACACCTGATAGTTTTGGGGAGTATCAATGTACCCCAAAAATATCCCAATCCCATTTGTTGGTTCTAGATTCTTTCTGGAATCTTTGGTCACATGTCAATAGACAGATGAGCCAAAAAATTTAAAATATGAAACATCATGTTTCTTAACAGAAAATCCTCCTCTGGTGTACTCATGCCAAGTATCTGATGAGGACTACAATTTTGCACAAATACCATTATTTTGCATGCCTCTACCCACAGATGCAACAGTAGGTCGTGATCATGCAACACCGCTCATGTCGCACCCACAATTGTTCTATTCTTTCTTTCTGCAACCCAATTTTATTGTGGGTTATGAGGTGCAATTAAATCTCTCTAAATTCCTTCTTTGCTACAGAATTTCTTGAATTCATTGGATATTTACTCACCACCATTTTCGCTCCTCAAAGCCTTCACATGCTTCCTTGTGTCTTTCTCAACCAGCGCTTTAAACTCAAAAAAAAATTAGAACGCCTGATCTTTCTTCTGCATGAAGTAGATCCAACACTTTATAGAAAAATAATCAACAAATATCACATAATACATGTGTTTTTTTTTTGAAGTTGTAGAGAATGTTCCACACACATTTGAGTGAACTCTCTCAAGGATTTTCATTGCTCGGTTCTCCTTCTCGTGAAAATTGGCCTTTGCATACTTCCCCATGGTACATCCCTTGCATGTGTCTATCTGTTCAAGAGTACCCTTTGGAATCCCCATAGAAATCTGTTGCATGACCTTCAAAGCACCATGGTGTAGATGGCCCAATCTCCTATGCCATAACTCACCCTCATCCCGGCTCACCACTTTGTCTGCTTTACCCATCAACGTTGTGCAGCCATCTACATCAAGTTTGTAGAGATTATTCACATGAATCCCAATATTCTTTAATTTTCCTGTGGCTTTGTGATGAAGGAATGTTTTCCCTTCCCTGAAAATCACATCATATCCTCTATCCTCCAACATAGCAACTTAAACTAAATTATTTTTCAAGCCTGTTACATGCATGACATCTTTTAATAACAAGGGTTTTCCTAACTATCTCTGGAAAGTAACTACACCAATCCTAGTAGTGTTATACCTCCCACCATCACCCATTTTGATATGCATCTGGAGATCCTTCTCCTCCAAGCTACTAAAAAGTTATTTGTCTCTCGTCATGTGGAAATATGAACCACTATCCAAGTACCACACTGATCAGGGAAAATTTTAAGAACCCCCCTAAATTTATATATATAATAAATAGGTGAATCCCCATGATACATAGGAAAAATGGAAGGTGATTTTATTAATAATATAATATGTATATATAATTTTTGGGTGAATCTTTCACGAGATTATATTATCTTGTAAAATCATGGCGAATCACCAGTACAAATAGCGAATCACTACTACAAAATGGTGAATCGTTGTCTAGTGGAGTTCAGGGTGTTGGTTCCAATGAAGATATGGTAGTTGAACCAGGATTAGAAGGAAGAGAACCACCGAGACCAAGCATGGCACATGGTGACTTGTGAGGGAAGTAGTTCTCGATTAGTTTGGAAAACATGTTCTTCTAGTTCTGCTAAGTGTAGTGTTGTTGCTCATGCTACTACTAGCACTGATATTGAGGTTGGAGAGGAGTTTGAGGAAGCATGGAAGGTAGCAGTGGTGGAGAATTACAAAGAGTACCCCATGATGGGCTCCATTTTACCCTTTGGTATCTGTGCCTGCAAGATCTTCTGTCCATTGAACCAACAATTAACCGTTCAACCAACAAACAACTTGACTAAGTTGATTAGGTACGATCCAACTTAGACTAATCTTCAAAACAATGCTTTGCACTATCCCATATTTATCACACTAATGCTACACAACATTGTGCATTTGCACCCAACTCTCAATAATTCTTTTCCAAGAAAAATCTATAATAAGAAAAATATTTTACTATATTCTAAAAGGTGAACAAGTTCACTTTCTTTCAAAGTATTAAGCACAAGTTCATAAATATTTTCAGCTGTAGAAGTCTCTCTCATCTTTTTAATCCCAAGTAGATAGGAGTGCCTAATATGGTCATTAACCATATAAATTCTCATGCAGATCCATGAAGTATTATCAATAGTTGTAACCTCATCCAAAGACAATGCCAAAAACCTAGCATTTGCAATCTCCTATTTCAAATCATCAATTTCTACTTGAGCTAGATATCTTGCCCATTCCCAACCACTAGTTACAGACCAATGAGAAGATGGAAAGTTTGGCACGTGAAGAAAAGATAGAAATTTCATTTGATCTGGATAATCTATCATAGGACGACCTTTACATAAGATGTGAATTACAGTGCTCAATTGTATCATCTTGGATAACAAACTTCTTTCCATCTTATTTTCAAATTGAGATATGATGGTTCCTCCACTTGCCTCAATTTTCTTCTTACTTATTAAATATTTTTTGTATTCTTCCACACATTGGCTATGTTGACATTCCTCCAAATATTTCCATCTGACAATAGATTTCTCTTTACCATTTACAACTTTATTTTCATAAACCTTTCCTACATGCTTTTGTATTGTATCTAGCTTCATCTGAAATTTCACTACCTTGCAACTTTTCCAACTACACGCAGGACATTTAACTTCCCCTAAATCCTCATTTGTAGTTAGGGATTTTAATAGCAGGTCTGCCTTGATTGGGATTGCAGACAAAGGCAGTGAATCACTACACACTGGTGGGATCCCATGGTGTTGCAATGTTTTTGCCTTGTTTTTTCAAACTAAAATATGGTCCAATTCCAAAGGTCCCCCTAATTTGTTAGAAATAATTTAAATTTTAAACCCCCTTGGTGCCATTGTAGCACCCTCGGAATTTCATGGAGTTCCACCATTAAAATCCCTTATATATATTAGACCTAACTTGCATATTCTTAAAGGTAAAATGGGGGAAAACAACCACAAGGTCGCTTTTGACATGCAGTACAGTTGCTTCTGCGCCTTATGTTCAGAGTAGTGTAATAACAAGGTGTGAAGGTTGCATCTGATAATTAGAGACAAAGGAAGGAACATTGATACAAGTACATCTTATCATAGCATACATTGGGCAAGCCTACTGTACACACGGTTTCCCTGTGTAAATGCAGCTGAAGTTTTCATGAATGCTACATTTTGGTGTTTGTGGGATCTGAGGTCACTGTGACTCCTCCATTCCTGCTCTATATAATGCTCTGAAGGGGCATGGGGTATACACAAACACACTTCATGTACACATCCTGCAAGGAGTTCACTTCATGGAAATGTATTGACCAGAGCTTTATCAAGTCATTTCAGAGCCTTCAAACTTGCTAGTCTGGTGAAATATTCTCAGGTCAATCACTTGGGATTCATAGTTTTGGTTATAGGTTTTCCTGCATCTTGGAATAACCATCATCAATATGGCCTACAAGTTCATGGCTTCACTCTTGGGATTGATTTTACTGGCATGCAGCTCAATACATGCAGCATACACTAATACCAAAGGTAAATTTTTGAGCAATGAACATCATACGTTCATTCAGTGTATCTATGCTATAAGGCTTAAACAATTTTGGGCAGAAATTTGGGTTCTCTAACTTTGGGATATATGCATTTAGGGTAAGTTTATTTAATGTGTTTTCTAATGTGGGGATCATCTTCTTGCAGAGATTAAATACATGCAGAGAACACATTACCACTGGACAATATGCCTGCTTCTAGAGTTGATGAATTGATCAAGCAATCCTCTGGAGAGCATAATGTAAGTTTCTACACAAATCCTAGCTATAGCTACGTACTATATTGTTAATGTCTGTAGTGTACTGTTTTTATGTTTTCAGAAGATTAAGACTTGCACTAGGTATGTTGTACTGTACACTATATTTTGGCAAAGTCTTTTCGACTTAGTTATGAAGAAACTGCTAGATCTAGGGTAAAATTTTGTTGTTAGTAAGTGTGACATATGGCATCTGCCTGCTTTGAATTTGAAATAAGTAGTGCCCTGCTAAGACAGAATTGTAATTAATTATGTCATATATTGGAAGGATACTTGTTCTAAATTCATATCCCTAATGTTTTGGTGTTGTCACTGCAGGAAATGGTAAGCAGGAAATTACTGAGAGGCTCAGTGGGGAGAGCATTGACAGAGCCAGAGAAAGCAAAGCATGGTAGATTGCAAACAGAACATAGTGAATCAGATGACAGTGATCTGCATGTGCCTGACAGATATTTGGCCTCCAAGACCAGTGCATGGATTGCAAATGATCATCATGAGTTGTTGTTGTCAGGTGCCAGCTTGAACCATATATCTACACAAAATGAACAGAAAAGCATGACAGCAAATGAGCCAAATAAGTTATTTGCAGAAAGTATGCAAATAACTCCTCGTCAGATATATGAGAAACCTAGTTTTCACGTTGATTACAGTGGACCTAAAACACACAATCCTAAGCATCACTGAGCCTTCAGGCTACAGTAAATGATATTGAACTTCTTGGTCCAGGTCCAGGTCAGGGTCCAGTAAGGAATGGAAGATTATTTTTCCATCATTACCTACCTATTGTTACAGATGCTCAAGAATGAGATGGGAGAAATATATTTATATACATAAATGACTACTTATGAGAAGTATATATATGTGTAAATGCTATCTAGAGCTCTAAGCAAGAAGCAATCAGGAGTTTTCCTGTACACATTCCTAAGAGACAAATATTCTATTGAATGCATTTACATATATAGCTGTTACCCCATTGGGGAGGGCAAAATGTAAGAGCAACGGTGATAGTTGTAATATTAGATTCATTATTGATATCATACCCACTAACTCAATCTGCTATGAGTTGAGAAAACTACATAGTATAATCAATACTTTTCCTTTAGCATTTGTGTACCATTTGATTACGTGATGATTACTTCTTTATTGTGTTCTAGATTCTGATCCATCCATATCTATCTTTTTAGTACTGCACAACGCATTGCCTCCTAGACAGCCTTGTGCTTGTTGTTCTGATTAACTAGCCTTATCAAGGCAGACCTGCTTTTACAAAAACTAGCCTTATCTCAATAAAGTTTGTATTGTAAAACTTGGCTCAGAGAAAAGGTTACAGAAATGAATGTCAAACCTTGTGTCTAGGTAGATAGGAGTAAAATTGTAATTTTTTGACGTACATCTTCTGGTACCATATCTCTCATATTTGTACAAATTTTATTGTAATTTGTTCATGTACATCTTCTGGTAGCATGTCTCTCATATTTGTACAGTTTTTTTTTCACGATAGAATATGAATTTTGATGTTTTTATCTACCAAAAAAAGGTTCTATTTATTCCACCTGTGCTTTCAATTCCATTGATTATGAACACTAAATAAATTAATTGCATTCCTTTCCAACATTCATAAATAACTTACCACACCCACTCATAGAAAATCTATCTATGCTCATAGGTTATTTATTCATGTCACAAGTGAGATTTTGCTCTCCAAGACTATGTTGTGAGTTGATTGTCCAATCCTTCAAAAACAGCGATCAAGAAAGTGTAAAAACTGCACAAAAAAACATTTGTATTAGGGTAAGCTCATAAATTTAACAAAGAATTGCTTTTTTCCTCTATAAAAGGATTTGCTCAGGGGAAAAGTTTTCAGCACTTAGTTGTTTGACTCAGGATAATCTCTTAAGTGCCCTGTATTCTCACATCATGGAATTTGAAACTTGTAGCCTTGCATCACAGAACTTGAAGCTAAGCAGGCACAAGTGTTGTTAGCAATAAAGTTGGATATTTACTAGTATAATCAATTATCTAACAGTATCCATATGACAACATATTCATTGGGTAGGTATGTTTGTAACGAATATATTTACGATTTAATTTCATTGTTTTCGGCTTTTATATTTGATTCCCTGTTGGAACCTGTGTTTCATGTCCCCTAAAATTAGGGGGTATCCTAACTGTCCCTGAACTTGGACCCACTCGAGATTTTCTGCAACATATATACATGTTGTCCAACGCATGCTCCTATGAAAGTCTTTCTCCGAACTTGCAGAGATGAGATCCTGTGAATGTGAACCGTAGGCTCTTATTTTTCTAACCAGCTTGTAAGAAATCTTGTAGTCTCAAACTATATACAATTCTGGGAGTAAGGCTCTAAGGGGAAAGCTATAAAGAACTACGCTTACAAATTATCAGAATTTTCTTTTCAGAACAAGTATGCTTGTATTCAATCTTGAAGCATAGTATTGAGTCGGAGACTCTGTCCATGGATGTTATTCTTGTGGGTAGATAGGATACAAAATGAAAACAGTAGCTGGACTGCTGGAACGTTGATCCAGTACAGCAAGCAATAGACATAAATTATATTTGATTGAATAATTTTCTTTAATACTCACAATAGTTTTCAATCTATTTTAACTTTTACTAATAAACATTAACTTTTTGAACATAAACATAGGCACAAAATATGTAAATCACTACTAATGTTACTAGCACAGCATTTCTTGCTCTAATTCAATATGTTACTCTTATAACAATCTTCAAGTAGGTTCCCCTCGAATAAACAAGACATGTAAATCATTGCTAACGATTATCCAGTGCATTTTGTCCTCAAAAGGCACTGAAGCCAAATGAAAATTCTTTGTGGAGTCTATTTTTGTTTGGTCACTTTTAGAACTTTAGGCAATAAATTGGCTAAAGGAATGAAATGCAGTGGCTGCCTACTTGCATATTTTCACCCTGTTAAGAATAGATTAATGTCCTTTTGCCCAAACTTCATCTCTCTTTCTCTGATTTTGTAAAAGCTAGGACTATGTATAATATTCTAAAATTGTATAACCTATGTATTTGGAGTATTCTGTCATATCTTTAATCTGAAAAAAGGAAATTAATAAATTTAAATTTTCTCCAGCCAAAGATATTAACTTTCATTCCTCGCTGTGTGATTTATTTACCTTCCATTCTATTTTTTTGTGTAATTCATCAACTATGGGCTTGTTCAATCCACATAGTATTGAATGAGACTGCATCATTTAATTATCTTGTCTCCATCTCTGACAAACTCTTTCTCGTGGTTGATCATACAACATCTATTGAAATGGACTAGTCCATATTTAAGAAACAGATAATTTGTTAATATTGCAACTATGTACTGGTTGAACTCTTTCTGTCCTCGACAACTGAATATAGCCAATTCAAAAGAACTTCAACCTGAATTTATGCAGAAGGAAAAATTCTAGACCGAAGTAGCCTAAAAAATTATTCAATCTGTCCAAGGTATATTGTTGGCTTATAATTTGGCCCTTGAATCACTAACGTGTGAGGTCTAGTACACTGTTGACTACCGACATTTTACCCATTAACTTTGGAGCCCCAAGGCAGCAAAGGAGGTTGTGACACCTTTCCAGCTGACTTACAAAGGAAATGTCCTAGAATTAGAGAAAAAAAATCCATGACATTCATCACACCAAAAATTTTCATACCTTAATAAAGGACACAAGCCCTAAAAGTTATCTCAATCGGTTGAACCATCCACCCATGCACCCAAGGCATCTTGCAGACAGGAAGGCCATAGGGCACATTCAAATTCAGTTGAGCCCCTCAGGATTACTAGCTGCTATTGTGGCTAATAGTTGAGTGAACCTCCATCAAGATACTTCAGGGAAGAGGAGGGGATCCCGCAAGGTTTTCCTTGGAAAAAAATAACAAAAGACACCAATAATATGGGAGCATCTATGACCATCTAACAACTTCGTTAATATGATAAAGAAAAATGCATGATGATGACAAAATAAACAACCAGAGACATGCCATGCAGGAATTTCAACAGCATTTCATTATGTTTTCCATCATAATCTTCTCAATAAGTACATAGCTGAAATTTCATTTATATTGTTCAAAACTCTTTACATGATCATACGGTTGTAAACAATTTGACATGGTTCCATATGGCTCTGTCTTGTCACAGATTCCAAGTTGCAGTGGCCGTGCATGTTTGGTCATTGTTGCTTTGTAACTCTGACACAATAATTATAGGGCAACTTACCCAATTTTGCACAAGTGCAAAAACCCGTCAAACATATATACAAGGACTGAGATCTATCTAATTATCAAGAAGAAAATGCAATGGATGCTTAGATAGAATAACTATTTGACATGGCCCATATAGCATTGTCTTGTTGCAAATTCCTAGTCGTGGTGGCAGTGTGTGCTTGGTCGTTGTCACTCTACAACTCTGACGCAGTCACAAGGTAATTTTAACCAATTTTGAGTAAGTGGAAAACCCATCAAACATATACAGATGGACTGAAATCTATCTAATTATCAAGAATAAAATGCAACCAATGCTTAGATAAAATATGACAACATGACTTTATACCAAAATTTGAATTCCATACATAAGCCTCAAGGTAAATAATCTTCAATCAGTGACATTAGGCCTGACAAAATGCCATTTACATATGAATAGAAAGAATGAATGAAATATATGAATGGCAATCAGAGAGGAAATTCCAAGATTTTATTAAGTTTAAAAAGATTAAAATTCAGCTACTATAATTGCACTGTTTCACAAGCCGTTAAAGCCAACTAGCAATACAAGCAGGCAAATATAGAAACCAAAGGTCCTGTACTACTATCCCAGGGTCTTGGTAATCATTGCTCCATTAACCGATTGCTGCAGCTACGTCCCCGTCGCTAAGATATATATAGCTGTCTTAAGATCATATCATCTCCACATGTTTATTAAGGTCCCAATATACCTGTCTAGAATTGTCATCTTGGGGAGGGGCTGCAGCTCTGGAGGTAAGAATTTTATCATGCATGCCAACAATTGCAGAAAAAATCTGATATTCCAGCAAACGGTGGCATGCTTTAGAGTTTATTCTGTTTTGATAGTTGAAACCACTTCCCACATTTGACATTTTGATTTTAACTTTGAACTTGTGAAGCTCAGGATTTAACCTGCAACTGGATAGTTATTACGCACCATGTTCTCACTGCAGTTTATGAGGTCCACACTGGCCATTTAAACATGTGCACATCCTACTAGCATACATGAAATTTTGCAGGGATTCACTGACAACTGCTTTGAAGATGTTTTTCATATATAAGTTGGGCAGTAACAAGATCAACAATTGCAGAACCTACAGAATTGAATACCATAATCTCCTTTGCCCGACTCCTCCCACCCTTACTACTCCTCGCTAGCTCTGCTAGAGTACCCACAACATCCTCGGGCCGAAGCAGTCCTCTGCAAAAAGCCCCAATTAATTCGCCAGCCTCTTTCAATGCGACCTCACAGTCTACAAAGACTCTAGCACTTGCAAGAGCTTCATCATCACATTCCCTCATCGATGGAGCAAAGGATCCCACAAGATCCAAGTGAGTCCCAGGCTTCACATAGGCACCATGGATTAGTGGAGACTTTGAACTTGTGGCACAGCTTATCACATCTGCAGACCCAATAATGGCATCCAGATTATCTCCCCCACATACAATCTCAACAGAACCCAACCCCACTCTGAGTTTTTCAACTAGGGCTTGGGCTTTGGAAGGGTTTCTATTCCATATTATGACTCTTTTCAAGCTGGGTCTCACAAAGAGATGCACCCTTATTAAATAAGGGGCAAGCTGACCAGCACCCACCATGGCAAGAACATGGGCATCTTGTCTTGCAAGATATGATGCAGCTAAAGCCGATATACATGAAGTTCTCCAGTGGGTAATCTCTATTCCATCTATAAATGCAAAAGGGCTTCTAGTGAATGAGTCTGAGAGCATATATGAGGCATTTAAGCCAGGCATACCCATGTGGGTATTGTGAGGAAATGCAGTGACGAGCTTGACTCCTATATAGGGGGTTGCGGGGGATTGAGACCATGCAGGCATCATAAGCAATTGGCCAGGTGGTGCGTTTCTGTTGGTGTTGTCGTTGATGTAGAGATTTTGGTGTTGAGGATAATTGATTGTATCATTTGAGATTGATGATTGAAGATGGCGTATTAGAATTGATTCAGTAAGCAATTTTCTTACCTGGTCAGAATCTATGATAATACATTTTTGCAGATGCTGCTGGTCATTTTGGTTTTGTCGATGGCCAATATTGAATCCCTCCATGTTCACGAGTCCTTCCCTCTGCTAATATGCTTTTGGATCACTACATAGGAGCGTCGAACAACATCGAATGGACCAGAGAGGGTCGGCCTCGCTCAGCCAGCAAGAAGATCGGTGTCCAGCGGCAAGCCACCTCTCCTAACCATTGAAAAAATTGGGGCAAATCACTGTAACTCCTCATTTGGACCCTATAAATCCAGGGGAATGCCATGGAAATTTGCTCCATAAGAAAAAAATCGGGGCGAATTTCATTTTTCCAGTGTTATGCGCCCTTTTTTTTGGTGGGCTAATACTTAATAATTAATTATTTTTAAAATATTTATTGGGCTAACTTTATTAAACTATAGAAAATGGGTTTTATGTAAAAAATTCGCCCTATTAAAATTGCAAATCCCTTGAAATTCGCCTTTGGGCTAAAATTTGCCCCTAAAATTTTCCCTGACATTGATACCATCGCACTAGAAACCATGCATGCAATGAATGAGAAGTCAAACTAAAATTTCAAGGCCAAAGCCTCACCCGCTGCAGATCCTAGAGCCTTCTTGTTGTTCTTCTTCTTTAGTTGAAAATTAGTGGCATAATGTCCATGCTCATGACAGTGAAAACATTTCACTCTAGACATGTCATGATTCTTGCCTTTTTTGCTGGTCTTGGATTTGGAATAGTATTTCTTTCCCTTCCCCTTATTTTCCTTGCCATCCAAGGCACAATTTTCCTCATTATGTGTCTTGGATTAGGATCCATCCCTAGTATTAGGCCTAAATTCTTGTTTTACCAAATCTGACCAAAGTCGCTCCCAATCTAGTAGATTTTCCCTCCCATTGACAGAGTCCTGATAACTATGCCAACTCGTTGGAAGGCCTAGAAGAGCTAGGCTCACCAAGTCATAATCCACTACAGTAATTTTGACACTCCCAAGCTCTTCTCAACATTGGACGAACTTGGTCACATATTTCGGAATAGTGTCGCCTTTCTCCATTTTGATTTTCTTGAGTTTGTCCTTCAGTGCCAATTTTCTGTGGTCACTGCTACTCTGAAACAGATCTTTCAAATCCTTCCACATTTCATATGGAGTCTCTTTGCCATGGATACTTGAGACAATGTGGTCTCTAACTCCCTCTAATAATATCCTCTTTGCCTTTGCAACCTTATTTTTCCAAGCATCAAGAAGAGCGGTGTCTACTGTTGTGGGCTTGGGAATGTCATTACCAATGAATTATTTCAACCCATTTTCCTCCAGAACTGCCTCCATTTTGTCTTTCCATACAATATAATTAGAACTACCCTCGAGTGCATATTCCAATCTCAAGCCATTGAAAGCCATCTTGGTCCGCCTGTCGCACCAAAGAATATTTTTTAAAATTCGAATGTTATTCAGCACAAACTCAGTTTATTCTCCACTATAGTGATTTCCTATGCTCTGATACCATGTATAAATTATACAAACAATATTTACACCAATGGATTCAATTCGATCATGCAATATGCTAAAGCAATATATTGAATCCTTCGACAAATAAATTGCGGAAAATAAACACGATCGCCAATCAAAACAAGTAAAAAAATAAGAAAATAAATCCACAACACAGATATTTTCCTGTGGAAATATTACTGCTCAAAACCCCTCTATCTTCAATTGTATATTCACCAAGGAATCATGAAACAATTACAATGCACTCTTCTCACAAGAGTCTGTTGCACTCTCACAACTGTCTCACACTGATCCGAACAAAATCGACCAACACTTAGCCAATTTCCAGCCTCTTCTCAGCCTGCCTTTCTTGTGAAATTTATGTGGAATGCAATCCCTATTCTTTAGTAATTCATCCTTCCAAAACTACGCAATGCTCATGGGAAATCCTCTGGGTGTGTTACTGCATGCAGGCAGCTTACTAATAATACAACTAATATTTAACATCCCTTTAACCTCTGTCTCAACTGGGTCTTCGTCAGAACTAACATGCATGCAGCTATTAATAGTAAATCATCAGTTACTTGACGAATCATTGCATCTGAATTAAATTTGATTTAATTCACTTGACCTCTCACTAATGCAACAATCAGTTACAACTAGTTAAACTGATTTAACTCAATTAATTGAGTTAATTGATTTCTCATGCATTAAACTAATGCACTAACTGAAACTTGGACTAAAAAACTAATAGAATCACTCTGCATTTTTCACCAACCACCCTCAACTCGAAATTCATGAGCTAACTGAGTTTATCACACTCAGTTAACTATTACAATTGATTATGAGATAAGATTACATTTTATTGTCCAATTTAATTAAGGGAAAATTAAATTAGAAACACATTTCTTGTTAACTTTTCAACATCCATCTTAATAGAGAAGAAGAATTTTCGGGCATATTTTTTGTTTATCTATGTTTTGTTTTTGTTTATTTGTTTATGTGAAGTATTGGTTGCAAGTAAATGTTGTAATAGCACAATTTACATTTTTATCTGATATGTTTATATTAAACTAATGTAATGAAGTAAATGGTTAAGTTATACAGCATAGTAGTTATATGCATTTTATAATATTAATTAAATACAAAAAACCAAAGTAAAATCCACCTCGCGTAGTCCCTCAAGGTTGCAGAAACCTAGTTCTGCAACCACCCATAGCCACCTTAGGTGAGACTGTGATCTAATTGCAGGTCGTTGTCGAAAGGGCCGATGTCAGATGGTTTTGTTGGTGTGAAGTACAAAGTTGAACTTGGGTCAAGCCCAAACAAGACAACATGCACAATGAAACCTTCTCTTACAAGGAAAGATGTTCGCAGAAATCTTCACCGCTAATTAGTTCGTTAAATATTACGTAATGCAGAAAAATACCAATCGAAATTGAAATCACATAAAATTTATATATCACTTTTATTTCGAAATACAACAAAAAACTTTCATTATGCGCAATAAACAGATATGAAAAAAGTGTGATGAAAGCCCTTCCCAGAATACCGTATTCTGCAAAAATTTAAAAATATGATGACCATGAACATTATTCATGTTTCATAGAAAAATGAACTATTCTCATGTTTCATGTTATTGGCATATATGTATCGATGGAATAATACAAATGATCAAAGAATAAGTCTATAACATTAAGCAATACAATTACAGTAATAAGAACAGTGTCAAGTTTCAAATTCAATCATCATAGTTATGATTCAAATAAATACAAATACAAATGCATAGAAGATCAGATGCTAAGCATTAAGAACTCTGATTCTCAGCAGGAATCGCTTGTATCAGTGATGAAAATGCTCAATGGCTTAGTTCATTGGCTCATTTACTATTTTATTCCGGCATATGCACTTTAAGTAGTTGGTTATGCATCTGGAAAAAGTAAATGCATGAACCGTAATATGTAAAGAGAAAACTGAAAAATAAAACAAGGAACTGCATTCATCAAGTAGACTATGCGATATTAGTAAAATTTAAAAATCACGATGATTGAATACTAGTATATATATATATATATATATATATATATATATAAGTACAATTATAATTTGTGACTCTTGAACCAATGTCTTCAACTTAGATTGAATGAATTTTTTCATTGGTCCCATTGTAATCTCTAGCCTCGCATGTTGATTGAATAATTGTTTTTCGATCTCCATCGGCTCTTCTTGTAACTAAGCAGTTAACATAGTTTCCTGTCATTAATACTTACAAATCCAACTAGCCATTTGCCTATTTCTTCTAGAGTAAAACCAATTATAACATCAAATTATTCAGCTATTGACTATTTTCTCTTATCCAATTCAAATTTTAGTGTACCTTTTGTAATAAATTCAAAATTATGTATAATGCATGGGCCATCTTGATATTGAACAATTTGCATCGACTTTATAAACACATCACTTATCTTATTCTCTATTCTCTGACATTATGAAATAATGTTTTCTAGTGTACTCATTCTTTTGGACCATCCAGATTTTATTTGCATCATTTTATTAGTATTTGGAAAAAAAAAAAAATATTTTCTATATCATACAGCAATTCAAGCCTTTGACTAAAATTAAGTGATTCATTGTTAATGAAATGCTTTTCCTCGCTAATATTACTTCTCACCAAATTAATAAATGAGTTTATTTCTTGTGCTAACCATAGCATAACAGAAACTCCCTACCATACATGTTCAATGATTTCTAATCTCTGGCATATATTACTGACAACATGACATTTGATTGCATTAACCAGTTGTAGAGCTTCAATAGATCTATGAGATGTGCTAACAATGGGAATTTCAAATTTATAAGTTCATATTGCAACTGGAATCATTAACAAAGGACCCAAATTTAAAGAATTTTCCAACATTTCTATTGTTTCTTTCAGTACCATCTTCTTTTCTTTCCACTCCTCAATAGACACTGTAAGCGCATTCATGGTAGCTTCATGCAATGTAAAAATATAAATGGCTACAATTCCCAAAAAATGAAGATTTGTCTCTGTTGTATCAATAAATGTTTTACCATGCATCATTTTTCAATTTTCAATATTTTACTCTCCTTGTTATAATTTTCATCTTGAAAAATTGAAAACTGGTCATCGAAAATAGGATTTTTTTTGGACATTTGCTCTATTATTTTTTTATTTTCATTCAAAACACTAATGACCTAATAAGGTAGCGAAGTTTCAATACTAATTGATAGCTTCTTAAATGCTTCTTGTTTGTAGCAGAATTTTGCATTTTTCCAATTGAGGCTCGTTTCCATCTCCAACAGCTGATAGATAATCGTGAATCAGTTGTGCAGCTTCTGTATATTGTCGTTTTCTTTCACTTGAAGATGAAGAAAAAGTAGTTTTGGATATGCAAATATAATATTGTGTAGATTTTCCACTTTTTTAAAACACTTTATTTCAGTGTTAATATTTTCTTCTTCAATATTTTCTCTAATAGCAATTTTCCCTTCTTGATTATTTCTCGCATCATTATGACTCTTTTCCCTTTCACTTGCAACTTTTGTCAACAAGCTCTTGCATTTTATGGTAACTAGATATGCGATAAATAGGCCTTCTAGATAAACATCTCTCCAGCCTTCATCTTATTTTAAATTAAAACAATGCAAATACTTCACAAAGTATGCAAGTTAGCTTCCATTATTCACTGTTACTCACACCCAATGATAAATGGCAAAGAAACAAATTGTTTTTTCTTTTTTTGTTCAAATTTAACTTTCCAATCATAGTATTTTCTACAGACTTCGGAAACAAAATACATGTCCATAAAATTCTTGGAAGCAATAGTGGTTTACCTCGAAACCCAGAAACTTGAATAACCATATTATTTCCTCTTTCTTCATGTATCCCTTTCCCCCAAAGGAAAAATTGTGCTTCACCAAATACTCGATGGGGCTCTCTTCCAGTTATCATGAAAATAAATTATTTTACAAAAATATCTTGAATTAGACAAAAAATTGAAATAGCTTCTTGATTCCACGGTATGGAATAGTGGAACGACATCAATTCTTTGTCAAAATTGAAATTAGGGTTAGGTGGAAACTCATAAAAAGTATGAATCTACACAAGGGTTTTTATCATATACACCACCTTGAAGAACCTACCGCTCTTGAATAAATGTACTAACTAAAAAAAAAAACATTTGAAATAAGATCAGCCAAGTTGAATACATAATTTGTTTATATGAATAATGGAGCACATAGAGTATGGATGTTGGCACACTCACCATAGTTTCTTTGCCCATTAAATGAGAATACAGTCAACAAAACTCTCTAAACGATTCTCTAAACGAAGTAATATCTAGAGAGGAAATATTAGAAGGAACCTCAGAAACTGGAAAAATGAACTCTCGTATGATTTTCAATCCACTTTCCTGTCATTTTAAAAAATTATTTTCTTTTGACAAATATAAACCCATATCTGGAATTGGTAGCTTCAATATTCGCCTAAATGTGTCACAATTCAAAGAAATACAAGTATATTTGGGTCATAGCCTAATTGTTTTTGTTTTTAAATCAAATTTATCTACGCATAAATAAAAAATTTCTCTAAAATCAAGTAACTTTGGAATGAATGTAGCATTCGCTAATCTAGTAGACCAAATATTATTGATGCTCTTATCCTGCACAGATAGATTCACATATCGTTGATATGCAATCGACCATTGAAATCTCTAATCGATGAGCACAAGTGAGTTAATAGTATCAATGACAATAGATTATTTCCTTCCCCTTGAAGCCATTTTTGCTCTGAGCTTTTAAAATTTTCTATCAACCAACAAAGTTTTAAATGCGCTATAGATATAGATCATCGATATGACGAACAACTATGCCACTGATTACTACTTTACCTTTGAAATTCCTACTGAGGTACACTTCCAATATAGAGAAATATAATATAGAAAATTTTGTATTTACGAGAAATAGTAGAAATAATTCACATTATATAAACTTGCCACAAGTTTACCCAGAAAACAAAAGAAATTTTGACATTATTATTAGGAAACCGGGCACAATTTTTTCAAAAATCATATTACAATTGTCAAACTGCAGTATTTTTGGTATCGGAGTAATTGCTGATAATGCTAAATTTTTTGCCTTTTCTCTATTTCCACTACATGTTACTATTTTGCATGTGAAATGTGTTTGATAGAACATTTTGACTAAATATCAATTAAAAACCAGCAAAGCATACATTTCCAAGAAATAGCAAAAATAGTTTAAAAACAAATCTCGAAATTCGGAAACCACTTACTCCATGTACGAAACAAATTAAATGTGAATCTTTTCAAATAATAAAATTTATCTTACACGTTGTCAAAAACTTGTATCCACTAGTATATCGATGTCAGTTTAGAGGTAATAACATTTTCGTTCTCAATTACGTGTCAATTCTCCCATTCACCAAAAGAGTATCGAACATTTAATATCATTATGTTGAGTACGAAAATGAGGAAATCGCACTATGCACAATGAAATCATTTTATGTTTTATTTTTTTCTTTTTCTTCTTCTTTCTTTCGCTCCTACATAACGTAATTTTTTAATTCCTCCTCTTTTCCATATGCAGTGTACACCTCTTGCAATGATTACAATCACTAGTGAAATGTCAACCACAATATTATTATTATTATTATTTTTTCAATTGTTAAAATTTATTATTAAATAATGTTATTTAATTTAGTTTTATGATTTTTAGGTTTATTATTGTTTAATAAAATCTTTCATTATGAAAAAATAAATCTTTATTATCGGATTGACGTAAGAAAAAATATGCATATTGAAACAGGTTTATATATATATATATATATATATATATATAACTACTTAATTACGTATATGCATTTGTTCCTCGCATAACCTTTGCACACGCACAACCACTTTTGTGCAGCTACTTCCGTGCTCAGTAACGCTTTACAAATACTCATTTACGATTTCCAACTATAACTTTTATGATTTACAATATAAGTTTTAATATGGATTTCGCACAAGAAAAATATCCCTATAATAAAACAGATTTCTAAATTTAGCAGGACTTATTTAAATACTTATTTTCTTTAAGTAAAAAAATTGTATATGTCTATAAGCTAATTACTTACAAAAAATGGTTTATAATTAATTATTTTAAAACGAAATATGGAGTTTTTTTCACAATGCTTCGAAAAAATAGATGCCATAGTTCAATGTATAATTATTATTATTTATTATTATCATCATACGTTATTCAGTGGAGATTTTACTTCATGAAACTTCCTCTGCATAATGAAAACAATCATCCTAATCTTTGTAGAATTAAAACTTTTTACAATGAAACACTAATATGTGAAAATATTGCTTTTGTACATGCATTCATAAATAAAGACAACTGGAACAGAATAGCCACGTTTTCTTGCCAAGGATCCTTCAATAGTTATCAACACAGTCTTGTATTCATATTCAAATTCTAGTCACAACAAATGAAATAGATACAACTACACATGCAAAACATTATCTAATAATTATTCTTATAACCGATAGAAAGTTTCAGTATTATAATAGAGTAAATAGAAATCCATTTTAATTATCATTCATTACCGAACATTAGATAATATATAAAAGCTCAAATAAAATACTAGACAACAAGTATTTAATTTTATTTTATTTACATTGTTCGAAAACTCAACTCCATAAAACATCCCATGTCAAATGTTATCTCACAATTGTTTACATAATTATTAAACATATCAAGAGATAGAAAAAACAGTAATTAGAATTCAAATAAGTTATTATTACAGAGCCATGGTCCAAAAAATTACCTCTGTTTCATAAAGTGTAGAAATTATATGCAATATGCATGTACATATCCAGACTCTCCTTATCTAACAATATTTATCTTCTTGCTAAAAACATAATCCTTCCACTATAATTCTTGCGGAAATTTAATCAACAATTGCAAAACACATGAAGCAATAAAAACACACATAACACAGTTGTTTAACGAGAAAGCCTAAATTTGAAAACCCCAAATATCATATATTATGTATCATGGAGATCATGTAACAATCTCATACAAAGCTTAGTACATCAAGCTCTCAGTACAATCAATTGTCACACACTAACATAGAAGAAATCTGCAAATCCATGCATCAATCTCTGCCCTCCTACTAGCCTGCCTCCACTGTGCAATCCAAGCTTATTACAAAGACCAATTCGATGCAATCCCACTCTCCTTGAATGCGTAATTATCATTGGCAACTCCAATGTATATATAGATGCAATTCATGCATCACTATGGTCACAACAGATAGTCCATCTTGCCCTTTCACCTACCTCTACACTGGGTCTCCACTGGATCTGACATGCATTGTAGTTAACTGTTGTATCATTCAGTTGATTAATGAGTTATTATTTGTGAATTAATTAACTAATTAATTCACTCCACTCTCACTATTGTATCATTTAGTTAGACTAGATACAACTAGCTCAACTGAGTCTAACTGAGTTAAACTGAATACAACTCCATGAACTACTCTTCCAACTCTGTCATAACTTTGCCACTTTAGTTCTAATTGAGTCCTCCATGCATGAACTCCAGTAAACCCTTAGGAATTGTGTAATTCCTTCAGCCCACTAATTTTCCAAATCTGTTCACTGAAATAAAGTGCTCCAAGAGAATAAGTTGTTGTTTATTGTCGGATTATTATTAAGAGCTAATAATAACCGACATGCATCTATTTTTAGATCGACGATCTATAAATAGACTTCGCCCAATCTTCTAAAAGTATAATTTCATCTATTTTTCACATTTGACCAACCATCTACAAATAGCCTCCTGCTACATATAGAATATGCTCACCATTTCTAAAAATAGACATACACCTAAAAATAGCTTGTGTGGGCCCCACCTAGTTTAGGTGATTATTTTCCAACGAGGATCAAGGATGATGTTTCAGGATGCCTCCTTCATTTTTTCTTGTTGCAAAATTCAACACTCCCTCTCAACAAGAAAGGACTGTCTTTGCATGGGACATGCAACTCCATGCATTCGCCCTGCAACCTTTGCAAGCACCCTACAACTCCATGCATATGCTTTGAAACTCTTCGCTACAACACTTCCAAAACTGAAAGGCTCCAAACAACTCAATGAGTATAATGCATCTGTCATCAAAGTATTCGACTTCTGCTTAATTAATGCACGTCTTCAGGAACCATTGTGTTGTTGAACTTTTCACCCATGCACTCTGCACTTGTTGTCAACTCTGAACCACGCTCCAGTATCCGACACTGTCACTTTGATCTGCCTGCATCAATCCAAATGATCATGATATTGCTACTCTGTGGGCTCCTCGTAGCTAGGTTCAATTCATGAGATCCACACCATCTCAATGAATCCTTCCCAGAAATCTCCTCTTGGGATTACTCATGCATGTCGCCCCACCTCTCACCTGGTGGTATAGCTACATGCACTCCCTCTGCCCATCTGGCACAAAATTTCTCTGCATGAGTGGTTACACCCACTCCATGATCCTCATCTTGTGGCTAATCCACATCCCAAGGTTCACTCTTACCTGCATGCAAATCCTGCTCCCTCTCAAGCTTCAATTACATGTCTTTCTCACACTTCCCAACAGTAGGAAGCTCTGTATAAATCCCATCTACTTCAAGTCCGTAGAGATTATTAGCTCGAATCCCAACCTTCTTGACTTGCCCTATTGCTTTGTGCCGATGGAAAACTTTTCCTTCACTAAAGACAACATCATAGCCTTTATCCTCTAGCATTGCGACTCAGATTAAATTCGCCTTTAAACCTAGAACATGCACAACATATTGTAAAAGAATGAGTTTACCTGACACCCTCTGAAAGGTAATGGTACCAATTTCGGTTGCACTGTATCGTCCATTTTCGCCCAACTCAACATGCAATTGGAGATCTTTCTCCACTAATTCACTGAAAAGGTTCACATCTCCCGTCATGTGAAAGGAAGCACCACTATCAAAGTACCACCCCGATCCCAATGCACTAGACACCATGCATGCGATCAATGAGAAGTCAAGCTCAAATTGCGAGGCAAGAGCCTCACCAGCTGCAGCTCCAGCAGCCATCTTGTTCTTCTTCTTATGTGGACAATTTTTGGCAACATGTCCAAACTCGTGACTGTGAAAACACTTCATTTTGGACATGTCATTCTCTTTGCCATCTTCACCGGCCTCAGATATAGAATGGAATTTCTTCCGTTTCTTCTTCTTTCTTGGCAACCAAAGCGTTGTCCTCTTCATCATCATGCTTTGATGAAGAGCCATCCTTGGTACTTCGCCTTATCTCCTCCTGCACAAGATCCGACCAAAGTCGCTCCCAACCCGGCAGTTTCTCTCATCCATTGATAGAGTCTTCGTAGCTATTCCAACTCTTCAAAAGCCCAAGGAGAGCCAAGCTCACCAAGTCTTCATCATCAACACTGAATGCTACACTCCCAAGCTCATCCCTGCATTGGACAAACTTTGTCAAGTATACTGGAATAGTGTTGTTCTTCTCCATTTTTATTTTTCTAAGCTTATCTTTCAGCGCCAACTTCCTTTGTTCACTGCTGCTTTGGAAAATATCTGTCAAAGCCTTCCACATAGCATATGGAGTGGATTTCCTGTTATCCACCTATAAATTTTTTCATACTCAATGGTGGCTAAGCTTGTCTTTTAAACCTTCAAGAGATAGTTGCCTTTGAAAACTTATCATCTTTTGAAGTTTTATGATGATTATTATCCTTTGAGTTAATCTTCACTTATGTTTCACTATTGGCCCTAAAATACCTGTTGATTTACCATGAGAAAGACTGCTTAAAACTCCATTTTTTCATCATTACACTTCTCTATTTAATTCTCCATTTTTCATCCATAAACACCTTCATCTAACCTCCAAATCATTTTAAACCCTCTTTAAACCTTATATCTCCCTTTCATTTGGTTTAAAAATCCTTCTCTCATCTATCGGGACCCTCTTTTGGCCTTAAAATCTCTATTTTTGGCCTAAAAACAACCCTTTTCACTTCTAAAAATATTAAGCCCCTGGGAGCTTATAAACCTTCAGCCCTTTTTCTCATATGGCTGAAGCCCCGTAATCAGGTGCTTAAAGTTTCAAACCCCCATGCAAAAACCCCTTTCCCCTTCTATTTTTCCATTTCCTGACGTTGTGGTCCAAACAAATCTAGACTGTTGGTCTACATAGATCAACGGCCATTGGGCTACCCGTTCTCTGCCTTACCCTCTGCCTTGGTTTCTTCCTTTTTTCAACATTCCCATCTCCTCTTTGAATCTCAACTGCCCGATCATCAGATCCAATGATCGGGACTTAACCTGATGAACACGACTTTCTGTTTAACCCGTCCACTAAACGACAAGGGCGCTGACACATCCGTCGGTCCCACCATACATCCTCCACACATCTTTGGACTTATCGCACATCACCCGCACTGTCCGATGTCCTGACGATCATCCAATGGCTTAAACTCAATATCGCGCAATTTTTTTCCTCGTTCCACAGTGCGCAACTTCTACACGATATAGGCAGTTTTCATTTTCCATGTGTCAAGCGATGAATGGAATCGTGTTCCAAAAGCTAATACCACCTCCCCCCCAAATGCTGCGCGAAAACCGCTGCTGGTTTTCCCAAAACCACCATTCCTCAATTCACACCATATTTTAAATTTAAACCCTGTTTCTATGATTTTACCATGGAAACTCGTCCCCGCTGCAAATACCTTGTTCCACACAGCTCATCTGCCATCTCTGAAGCAATCAAACCTTACATTCGCAGGATTTAAATTAACTTATGTTCGTTTTTATGCAGATTTTTATAAATACAGGGTTTAAACCCTCCTGCAGCCAATCACCATGGCCCGAGCTGAGGTTGACGATCCTCATGGCCCTGGAAACAAGTAAAAGGGGTTTTGAGTTTTAATTAGCTGTTTTTAGAGGGCTGATATGTCATGATCATCGGCTTTCTAAACAAATTCTTTAATAAACCGTCTGTGCACCTGAAAACAACGAAACACAGTCAGCATCAATTGGGAAAGAGTATCAGTGTCAAAGATGAAGATTAGAGCATAATTGAAAGATTAAAGATGTTAATCAAAGTTTGAAGGGATTAAGGCACAAACTCGGGAATCAAAGGCTTAATCCACAAATGAAGCAAATAGGCACAGTCAGCAATTCGAGGATGATTAAGGATAAAGTCTCAAAACTTGAATCAGGCATAAATACAGTGTTTAAAGTAAATCAGTGTTTAAAAAGTGAAAGAAGACAAAACAATAAAGGACACCTCAGAACCACGTCAAAGGGGCTAATTGATTCCCCAGCTACCAAATTGACACCTTGTAACCTCTCTGCCTCAAAGGAATATCCAAATCAAATCTCAGCTGAAACATTAAGGCCAAAGACAGCTAAACATTTATTACAAAGCAAAACAGATATTTCAAACTGTTAGTAAAGTTATTGAAAAGATATGAAAATGCCTGAAAGTCAATCTTTTCACCCACTAAGCCTAAAAAGTAGAAAATAGAGTAAATAAGACTAAGTTGTAATTCAATGCTTTCTTGCCTTATTCCTTGCATGGTTTTCAAGGCTAGGAGTTGCATTTAGTATAGAATTAATGATACTCAACCCTAGAACTCTTCCACCTCTTCATTTCTTCTATAAGTACTTCTAAAGAAGATGAGAAGTTGTTGGTTGGTTGGTCACTAGTTGTAACACTGAAACTCTCTGAAATAATACATAGTTGGTTGAATTTGAAGAATAAATTGAAGTCTTGGAAGCTTGATGATGTTGTGGCATGCTTGTTCTTGAGAAGGCTCTATCATTGGATCCCTGAGCTTGGTTGTTGGTGATGTGTTCTGAACTGTCTGTTGTTTTTCCTGTTTTCATTTTGTTCCATAAATTATTACTACAGTAGGGTGAAAATTTTAGGCTAAGAAATGACTCCTGGAAGCACCTTAGACCTGTTTATCCTTCACTGTTTTATGTTTTCTTCTACTGAGGCATTTTAGAGTCTTTAATCATTATCTTGAACCCTTATGCTCATTTATTTCTCAAATAGTTCAAATAGTTGGTTCCAGCATGATTTATGGTTTTCCCTGCTTGTCTGCTGCCACTTGAAAGTTGTTTTTGAAGTCTCCCTTTGAAGTACCATTGTTTATAGTTTGCCAAAGAGTTATGTTTTCATCATACCCTTTGTTCTTGCTTAAATAGTTGTTTCAAAGGTCTTTATAGTTGTAATCATGGATTTTTAGGCGTTCCCTCTTCTATGACTGTAATTATCAGTGAATATTTCATGTTTTCTAATTCATTTGAAATAAAATATTTGAGGAAATAGGATGTGCTCCCGAATCTTAGATTTCATTTTAAAAGTTTTCTTGAAGTCATTATTTGCTTAAAGTGTGGTTTGTAGAATTCATGGTTAGCCCTTTCTGTCAAATGCCTCTTTATGTTCAAATTATGTTTTCAAGTTCACTTTGTTGAGAATTCAAACTCTCTTTCAAATCATTAATGTCCATCTCATTCAAAAAAATAAAGGATCATGTGGCCAAGTTAGATTTTCCCTTTGATATCCCATATCCATTGATGAGCTTGTTACAAACTTCTTCTTGACTCCATTGCCCAATGAATCTGACACTCCTTCTTTCCATTTATACTGCCTAGACCTTTCATGTTCTGCTATACCAATTCAACCAAACAAAAAAATCAAACAAACACTTGCACTTAATAACTAGTCTAAAATCAATATTAAAAGCAAATAAGACATATCTTTTCAAACAATTTGAGAGATCCCTCTCTGAGAACAGGAGGACTATATCCTGGAACACTAAAGATTGGTTCTGATGTTGCCTTGTCTTTTGGTTGGCCAATCTATCAAAACACGGGATCCCATCATTTCCCATGAAGGCTTGAGACAATATGGTCTCTCACACCTTCCAACAGAATCCTCCTCATCCTTGCTACTTTCTTTTCCATGTGTCAAGTACTGCCGCATTCGCCAAAGTGGGCTTAGGAACATCTCTCTCATTGAATTCCTTCAAGCCATTATCTTCAAGCACTGCCTCCATCCTATCCTTCCAGGCTATGTAGTTATAGTTTCCCTCGAGTGCATACTCCAACCGCAACCCATTGAAAGACATTCCAATGTATACTCAACTGTTGCACCAAGAAACTCCTGCAGCAAATTCAAATTTCTCCACCAGCACAAAACTCAGAACCGCTTCACAATTGCAATATCCAGTAATTAACACAGCTCTGATACCATGTATAATGTATATAAAATATGCATGTATATATATATACTCTCCTAATCTAACAATATTTATCTTCTTGCTAAATACATAATCCTTCCACTATAATTCTTGCGGAAATTTAATCAACAATTGCAAAACACATGAAGCAATAAAAACACACATAACATAGTTGTTTAACGGGAAAGCTTGAAGCTGAGAACCCCAAATATCATGTATTATGTATCATGGAGATCATGTAACAATCGCATACAAAGCTTAGTACATCAAGCTCTCAATACAATCAATCGTCACACACTAACATAGAAGAAATATGCAAATCCATGCACCAATATCTGCCCCCCTGCTAGCCTGCCTCCACTGCGCAATCCAAGTTGATTACAAATACCAATTTGATGCAATCCCACTCTTCTTGAATGTGTAATTATCATTGGAAACTCCAATGTATATATATATATGCAATTCATTCATCACTATGGTCACAACAGATAGTCCATCTTGCCCTTTCACCTATCTCTACACTAGGTCTCCACTGGATCTGACATGCACTGTAGTTAATTTCTATACCGTTCAGTTGATTAATGAGTTATTATTTGTGAATTAATTAACTAATTAATTCACTCCACTCTTACTAGTGTATCATTCAGTTAGACTAGATACAACTAGCTCAACTGAGTCTAACTGAGTTAAACTGAATACAACTCCATGAACTACTCTTCCAACTCTGTCATAACTTTGCCACTTCAGTTCTAACTAAGTCCTCCATGCATGAACTCCAGTAAACCCTTAGGAATTGCGTAATTCCTTCAGCCCAATGATTTTCCAAATCTGTTCACTGAAATAAAGTGTTCCAAGATAATAAGTTGTTGTTTATTGTCGGATTATTATTAAGAGCTAATAATAACCAACATGCATCTATTTTTAGATTGACGATCTATAAACAGACTTCACCCAATATTCTAAAAATAGAATTTCATCTATTTTTCACATTTGACCAACCATCTACAAATAACCTCCTAGTACATATAGAATATGCTCACCATGTCTAAAAATATACATACACCTAAAAATAGTCTGTGTGGGCCCCACCTAGTTTAGGTGATTATTTTCCAACTAGGATCAAGGATGATGTTTCAGGATGCCTCCTTCACTGTTTCTTGTTGCAAAATTCAACACAAATCATTCATGAAAATGCTAATACTTCAATCAAAAATCTAAGTGCATTTGTCCCATTGAAATTTGTGATTGCACTCCCGTCAATTGTAATCTCCAAAATTAGACTATTCTGTCATAACACACATATAAGATCTAAATAGTAGTGAAACAAACGAATGTTCCAATGTATTAAAAACACTTACAATATGAAAAATCAGAGTCTGATATTCTTTAGCTCTTGGTTATCTTTCTCAATCAGGCTTCCTGCAATGAATTGCTTCACCTTAGCTTCAATGAATTCTTTCATCAGAGCAATGATAATGTCTTGCTTAACACATTCATTGAATATCTCCTCCTCAATTTCTTTTACTTCTTCTTACAATTTCAAAACTAAGTCAAAGTACTCTTCGTTGACACCAACGAAAGTAATTAGCCATTTTCTAATTTCTTCTAATGTAAAATGAGTTATATCAATTCGATAAAGAAGGTGTTTCTATTTGTATCCTCATAATGTGATATCATTTCCTCCATAAAAATTGACGAAGTGACAATTTTCTTACGAGATAAAATCCATCGATACCATACAAATGTATTTTGTTCTAAATATAAAATTTCAATATGCACCTTTTTTATGTTTTGCACATTATGGAGATCAAAATATTGCTTGATCTGTAATATCCATGTTACGAGATCCTTGCCATCAAACTTCCTCATATCGTTCTTTGGAATATGGTTGGTCTTCAATCCAATGTTAGAGTTTATGAAATCATTATTAACATTTATTTTTTTCTCATAATGAGTTTCCTCTACTACCTTTTCTCCATTAGGAATCATTTATTGTAGCAACTTAGTCTTCATCTACTACTTTTTCTCCATTAGGAATCATTTCATGTAGCAACTTATTCAAATCTTCCATGTCCACTTTTAGTTTTTCTTCTATACCATCGATCTTAGCTTCCATGCCATTATTCAAACCATCCATATTAGCTTCCATTCCATTCTTCAAACCATCCATCTTAACTTCCACACCATTCATCTTAGCTTTCATGCCTTTCTTCAAACCATCCATTTTAACTTCCATTCCATTTTTGGTTACTTTTTGTGAGAGCGACATTTTTTGCACTTGGTCTCGTAATTTTGATATATCATGTTACACTTATTCCTCTTCATACGTCGTAGTAGATTTTTACGAGGACTTAATGGGTGTGAAATTATTTTTTGGAGGCATTTTAGAATCCAATACTTATATCTATGCTTCAATATACTCTTGGAATCACTTCAAACTACTTTTTCAAACAAAAGTTATGAAATTTATAATAAAAAAATACACAACTTTTTCTAATTTTTAGGAGGTCGATATTGAACCTCTAATATCCAAAAATAGGAAAAAATAGTAAAATAAAACACAATAATTGGAAACTACAACAATATGGAAATAAAGTGTAAACACCATGAAAATGGACAGAATAGCTGAATCATTTTATTAATCAGGAGGTGAAAATACAAGTACATCAGTGCTCAAAAATAGCAACACTCAAGCCGACAGAGATGGCTAGAGTGACCCTCAAGTCCTCTCACTGAAAGCACTGCGTAATTTATGATCTGGTGGGGGCCATACTGCCATGTCCTTACTGGAAATGCTGGAAATATAACTATTTTCTGAAAATGGATGCATATATCAAGCTATTCCGGAGCTCAGAAAATGTCGAGATTTGGAATACGACCTCTATGATGAAAACCCAGAATAACCTAGAAAGGATTTCCAGATTGGATCACCTTGGAAAATTTCCCTCCTAGGGCTTGCAATACACAACTATTGGGTATGCAGATATATGGCATGAACTGAAATATAAAAGGGCTGCAATAATACACAATCATCTTAATGCATGAAGGGTTGGTCCCTTCTCCTGATCCTCAAGCTAGAAGCTTGAGATCTAGCTCCTCCTTCCTCCTCTCAAGTTGCAGCTACTGAACTGAACAACTGTTGGAAGTGACTACCATGTCAAGAGGGATGAAATTTTATCCTACTACTAGGTGATGGAATATAGCTCACAGTCGATGGAAATAATCTCACCAAAGTGAGGGGATGATCCCTCACGGGATTCCAAGTTGAAATACTTGGAAATTCCTTCCTCCTCTGACCCTACACTACTGGAATGCGCAATTCCTGCAGGAACTGCTGCTGCATGGAGGTGTATATTGATCGCCTGATGTCGGATTTCATAGTTCTACTTATGGAAGACTGAAATGGATGCACAAGGTGAAGGATTGATCCCTCCATAGGTTTCCCAGTTGAAATACTGGAAACTAACTTCATCCTCTTAAACCCTAAGGTAGGAATGTGTAACTCCTGAGGATGTATGTGCTAAAGAGAGGGGATAAATGTGGCATCAATGCCAAATGATGAATGGATTCTCAAATAAACCTTTCCAAAGTAGGCACTCGAATTCCCCTGTGGATAAGGGTGTGATATTTGCTCGAGGGCACCCGTGTGCTAAAGAGCATTGTAGACTTAGCTAAATAGATGAAGCGTGCAAAGAAATGCCAAAAGACAATACAATATCAAAATCAAGAATGCCCTCTATGGCTGCCCTCACCTTCCTTTTATGCTTTGTGAGCCTCCCCTAGCCTTGGCCCACCTCATTACTGCACTACACATGTGGCCACTAGCCTCCATGAAGATTGCGTTGTCCCTCCATGATCTCCATCATCTCTGTATTTACTCTCCACTCCCTCCATCATTTTTGCATTTAATGCACTACTTCCTCCATCACTTCATCATTATTGCTCCATGATCTTACTTTTATTCCTCCACTATCTCCACCATATTCCTCATTAATGCTCTATGATCTCCACTCTTCCTTCATCAATAAACTGCTCCACTACTCCATAATGCTTTTCCACTATATAATTAACGCACATTCACACAACAAAAGTGGATTTTATTCATCTATGGGGTTTATGGGTCCCTCCACCCTTTTATTTACTTAACTAATTAAGAAAACTAAGAACTCTAATATTCCAATTAACTTACGGAAAATTTTGAATATTACAGTCCTCCCCACCAAAATGTTGCTTATCCTCAAGCAACTGCAAAAGTAGATGTTGTAGAAATCTATCTCCCTCCCAAGTGGAATTCTCATATGGAAGATTTCCCTATCTGCTCCAATGTGTTATGAATAGCCATCTCAATAATTTCCTCTCTAGAATGTCTAGAATGGCCTCCAACTGTGTAGTTAGATGCCTCTTGTAATATTCCCAAATGGGGAAGCAGCAATATATGAACACAATAGTGGAAAGAACAATGAATTAATCAACACACCATGATATGAGACAAATTTACAACCATCTTATTAAACATATTAGCAAATAATAGGTACAAGATCATGAGGATCTAATCACTCAAGCAATAGAAAATAGACCTCCTCTAAGAAAATATGTCAATACATGTAAAAACACTGCCATACAAGTGCCATGAGCCATGACAACACAGTTTTAGGGCATAAAGATACATCAATGTAGATATGCTTTTGTATAGCTCAAATAATGCTAGGAGTGAAGATCTAGCCTCCTAAACACCTTTCCAAGAGAACCAGGGAAGGATTTCCAGAAATACACAAAGTATGAATGGTGGATTTAAAGCCCTATGGCTGAAGATTCACTACAACTGAAGCACATATAAGGAGGTGGTTGAATCTGATGTAGATCTGAAAGAACTCCTCCAAAAAGACTCTCTCAATAAAGGGATGATCCCTTCAACTGAAAGCAAACCACTGTTGTTGAGGAAACTACTACTTCTAAGGCAAAGAACCATGTGTGGAAGGCTATTAGCATGCTCAGAATGATCTGGGATTTTAACCATGGATTATATTCAAAAAACCTAGAAAAACCCAGAAATGGTTAGCTAGATTTTAACTTTGGATTTTCGGCCATTTTTAGGTTGACCACTGCAACAGCTCACTAAAATAACGTAATTCCCATCTGAAACTGCACTGTAAATGATGGGGATAGGTTGGACTGATGCCAAAGATCTGAAATATTCCCATAAAACCTCCTTTTTGATCTCCCAAGAGAAGGAATCCTTCCTCTTATAGAAAACTAGATGAGAAAGTGGGTTTCTCAACCCTCCACTGCAACACCCTATAGCACAACACAAATCTGAACAGAAACTTCATTGTAGCTAAAGATTGAAAAATGGATAGAATGTCAAAATTTTGAAATTATAGTACAAGACTCCTCCAAGAGCTCCTCAATGGAAGAGGTGGGATTCTCGATCGAGAACACTCGGTGCTAAACAGCACAGTAATCTCAACTAAACAGCTGAAGAATGCAAATAGTCATGCAAACCACAAAATCAATAATCCATAACCTAAGCTTATATGGCTACCATCCTCTTCCTTATAAACAATGTGAGCCTTCTCACCCTAGGTCCCACTCATTAGGGTTTCCACCATCATGAAATCAATCTCCCTCCAAAACTGTGTTGTTGACTTGGTCAAACTTAACCTTGTCCACATGCATTAGCCCATGTTCACACATGAGGGTGCTTTATTGAGCTATGAAGATGATCCCTTTTCACATTTAAGAGGGATTTTATTCCTACAAAATAGGTTTATGGGTCTCCCTACCCATTTATTCATCTAACTAAATGATAAGAGAAAAATTAATATTCCAATTAGCTGCATGCTAATTTAGGAATATTACAGTCCTCCCCTCCCAAATGTTGCTTGTCCTCAAGAAACTGCAAGGATATAACTGAAGAGCCTCCTCTACTTCTCCTGTATCATCCTCATATTATAATCTCCTCCAAGGAAAAATATTTTGTCTCATCAATAAATCTCCAAATTGCTCCTCCCAAGTATGTAGGTTAGATTTTGGTGACAATCCCAAATAGCTATCATCATGAAAAAGTGAAATACCCATGGAGGAAACAATATGTTTTCTAGAGGCCTTCTTGAGATATGGAATCTGAAATATATTAGGAACCATCATTCCCATGTGAAGCTCCCATCCCTAAACTATCATCCATACAAAATGAGTCACCCTCCAAAATGGTAACTTGTAGAAATACTCCTCCACCTTTGGCTCCTGCAATGTAGGTGGGCTGCATAACTAACATGGTAGACCAAATTGCCCACCCCATGTTGTTTATCTCTCCACTTATGGAAATTTTAGAGCTTTTGATGATATAGGGCTGCAATAATGTTTCCCTCAAGATACAAAAGGGCAATTGGATCTCCAAAGACCCCTCCTCTAGTTTCATGAGCCCAATCCATCCCATACAAAGTGAATGGTACATCATCACCATGTGGTATCCAATTCAAAAAAAAATTGAAGATTATGTGAAAATTTGGATGGTACCAATGGTTTCTCTAGTGGATATAGCACAACTTTACCAATTGTTGTTTTAGAACATCATGTGGAAAGTTGTCTCCCAACAAGTTGCTAGTTGTGCGTGTTTGCTCATCTACTAGGAGGTGGTAAATGGCATTATAAATTAGTTGAGAATAACAAAAACAAAACCACATTTTCCCAAAGTCATGCAAATAATGGCTATATCCATCATACATGTTGGTCCTAGGATGACCATGAAACCCAAAGATAATCTTGCGCCCTTGTGGAACAATGCACTGTACATAGATGGTGAGAAGATGCAAATACTTTATGAAATGATCAATAAGTACAGAAATACATTTCTTACCATGACTTGTGAGTAGGTTGAAAGTGAGGTGATCCAGATTTATGTAGGAACACAACAGAATACACATATATCCACAAATACACAGATGCAGCGGAAATAATACTTCATTTCATTAATATCAAAGAACTGAAATTTGCTTATAAACAGAATGGAAATAAACTAGCTAGGGTGTTGGTAGCAAATCTCTGAGAAGAGATGTGGTAGCTACAGACCTCTGAACTGTGTTACAATGAGGCTCGAGGGCCTATTTATTATTTAGAAACAATGGATAACTCTAAACGTCCAAAAACCTAACCCTACGAGATGAAGCGCAAAAACTATGGGCCCCATTTGGGTAAATTGGTGTTTCAACTTCCTAGGGACGTAACTTCAGCATACGATCTTCGTTTGACGTGTATGATACATCGTTAGAAATATCTATCTGAGGAATACAATTGTTGTCGCAAACATCAATTTTCAAATGGAATCATATTCGTTAGAAAAAACGATGCCCAGAAAACATCGTTTAGGGCCTCAAAACAGCTCTGGAATTTCAGGACCAAAAAAACTGCTAAAAATAGTAAATTGTGCCAAAAATGAAAAACTGAAAGAGACAATAGTGGGGTCCCAAGTGGAATAGGTGGGTGGCCACCAATATACACCTAAATCATTCCTCCCCCCTTAGGAAGTAATGGTACCCATTGCGTTGAGTTCCTCCATGAGATGAGGAAACTTCAGTTGAACTTGGTCCCTGGTGAACCACTTGCCTTAGTGCAGGAGTTGGCCAGCTTTGACAACCCGATATAGTTGGATATTCCGTTGGTGAGTGATCTTGATTTTCATGTTCATGATACAATCTGTGGTGTCCTGTTCCGTGCAGTCTGGGTTTAACTCTTTTAGTGTGAGTTCTTTTGCAATGTCAAGGGTGTCCAGTAGAAGTGGGAAGTAGTGACGAAGGCAGTCTACATTGAATACTGGGCGCAGACCAAGGAATGGTGGAATACTGAGCTCGAAGGGATTGTTCCCTACAACCTTAGTGATGGTGTATTGCCCATATTGGAGTGGGCGAAACTTGCGGTGGGGTCCAGTGAGGCGCTCCTTCTGCAAATGTAGCCACACGTTGTCGCGCACCTGGAAGTTGTGTGGCACCCAATGTTGATCATGTCATTGCTTGTACTTAGCATTGGCTCTATCTAATATGTCATGAACCTGTTGGTAGATGTGATGAATGCGCTCGATGAAGTTGTTCACTTTTTTAGCTTCAGACTGGACAAGAGCCTAATCGGCCGGAGTAGCCACAAATGGCATGGCTACATCAATGGGACAAAGTGGCTAGAACCCCAAGCCCACTTGAAAGGGGCTATGGCCGGTTGAGCTATGGAGAACCCAGTTATAATTGTGTTGTACATAGGGGAGGCTCTCATCCCATGTGCGTGGATGTTTTGAATTGTACATGCACATAATGTGTACAATCATCTTGTTGACGACCTTTGTCTGGCCATCAGTTTAGGGATGGAAAGTTGTGGACTTGGTGAGCTTGGTGTCCAACATTGACCAGAGGCTGGACAAAAATGTGTTGAGGACCCTGCTATCACGATCTGATATGATATACTGTGGGATCCAAAAGTGAACCCACACTCGTTCAAAGAAGATTTTAGCAGTGGCTTCTGCTGTGATATTCTTCTTGCAGACCACCATAATGGCCATCTTCGAGAATCTGTCGACGACCACAAAAACACAGTCGTTTCCATGCTTAGTAGAAGGAAGGCCTGACATGTAATCCATGGAGATGGATTCCCAAGGTCGACTAAGGGTAGGTAGCGGAGTATAGAGCCCTTGCTACTTGATGGTAGGTCTGGCAATGGCGCAAGCAGTGTAGGATCTGATGTACTTCTCGACATCTTGTCGAAGGTTCAGCCAATAGAAATACTTCTTCAGTATTGCCACTCTTTTCTCAACCCCAAAATTCCCAACGACTCGACTATAGTGCGCTTCCCATATCATCTTGGCACGCTCGCTTGAAGGAACACAAATGTGCCCCAGGTGACATAACAGTGCATCTTGGAGGTGAAAATTTGGAACTTGCATACCCCCCAAGAGTTCCTTGTATGTGTGGCTGAATTCTGGATCGCTCTTGTAGAGAAGCGACCAATCAAAAGTCTCATGCCCACAAGAGTTGAGAACTGTGGTTATGGCCACGATCGGTGGTCGGCTAAGGCAGTCAGCAACATTATTGGTGCTACCCTTCTTGTACTTGATGTTCAAATGAAATTTTTGCAGATATGTCGACCACTTCTGATGGCGATTGTTCTGCAAATTCCCTTGCATATGTATGAACTGCAGCGATCGGTGGTCTATGTGGATGATTGTTTCTTTCCAAAAAATGTAATGCTTCCATTGTCGACAAGCCTGCACAATGGAATAAATTTCTTTTTCATAAGTGGGATACTTACAAACTGTGTCAGAAAATGTCTCACAGTGATATGCCACTGGATGCCCCTGTTGAGTAAGAACTACCCCAATAGCATAGTCAGAGGCATCTGTCTCGATCTCAAATGGTTGTTGCAAGTCTGGTAATGTGAGCACTGGGGCAGAACAGAGGCGATGTTTTAATTCTACGAATTCCTTTTGTTGAGATTCTGACCAAAATAATTTTTCTTTCGCTCCTCCCTTGGTGACTAGACTCAAGGGCCAAGTGATATGAGAGAATCCCAACACGAACCTGCGGTAGAAATTAGCAAGACCCATAAAGTTGCGAAGCTCTATTAGAGTGGTTGGGGCTAGCCAATCCTTAATGACTTGGATCTTGGTTGGATCCACATGCACCCCCCTTTCATCAATAATTTATCCCAGATATTGAACCTGGGTCATGCCAAAAGTGCACTTCTCCAAATTGGCACACAACTTGTGTTGTTGTAGTGTCTAGAGGACTTCTCGGATGTGGTGGAGGTGCTCTTCCCCAATCTGGCTGAAGATCAGAATGTCATCCAAGTACACCACTACAAATGAGTTGGTGAATGGATGCAAGATGTCATCCATCAACCTCATGAAGGTTACAGGAGCATTATTCAACCCGAAAGGCCTGAAAAGCCATTCGAAAAGGCCCTCCTTGGCTTTGAAGGCAGTCTTCCACACATCAAAGGGTTTGATTGGTACCTGGTGATACCCAAACTTCAAGTCGATCTTGGTGAAATATTTTTCCCCTTTGAGTTGGTCTAGATGGTCATAAATCCATGGGATCGGGTACCTATTCCGAACAATGATCTTGTTCAGCGCCTGATAGTCAATATAGAGTCTCCAAGTCCCATCCTTCTTATGTACCAACACGATCGGGCTCCCATAGGGCGATGAACTTGGCCGGATGTGACCTTTCTGCAGCAGATCCTAAATCTTCCTCTTGATTTCATCATTCTCCATAATAGAGCACCTATATATCGGTCCATTGGGTAGCAGCGCACCTGGGGTCAGGTCAATGGGGTGCTTGACCTGACAGTGTAGAGGCACCCCTGTGGGTGAGGTGAAGATGTCCCTGTACTCCTCCACAACCTTGTCCATTTATTTTTGTCGTGCAGAGGAGCCATGTTTGGAGGTCGTGGCCACAATATTCTTCTTGCCCTAAGGATGAATCATCAAGAAAATAAATTTCTTGGTTTTGGAAATGAGTTTACTGCATTGTTTTGCAGTAAACAAAGAGATAGTGGGAGGCGGTGGTACCTCTAGTATCATGTACAACTTATTTCCCAAAGTAAAAATAACAGCACGAGGTCGGGACTCATACACAACATGTCACTTCCACATGTATGGTTGGCCTAATAATACATTAGAAACATCAATAGGAGTAATGTCACACAATACCTCATTCATGAAGGGCTTGATGCTATAGGGAAAGCGGCACTGTTGGCTGACGCGGAGATCCCGTCCCTGGTGAATCCACCCGACGGTGTATGGTTGTGGGTGCATTGTGGTTGGAAAGCCCAACCGCTTCACGACATCCATTGAAATGAGGTTCTTTTGGCTCCCATTATCTACAATGAACTGTAGTGGGGAATCCTTTACCCACATCTGGGAGTGGAAGAGATGCTCTGCCTCCTCTGGATATTCTGGTTCCTCCTTCTGGATATTCGTAGTGGCAATAGTGGTATTGGGCTCTGCAGCAATAATTTTCTTCCCTTTGTCATTCCCCTTGTCAGGTTCTAATTCAGAGTCGGAGCATGCATTTAATTCATAAGCCCTCATCTCGGCCACCAGCGACTGCTTGGCCCGACACTCACTTGTGTTGTGAGTGGATCTCTTATGGAACTCACACCACTTTCCCATGTCCTTCTTTGGCTTCGTGGTGTTGTTCTTTTATTGTGGCTTTGGCAGGTTGTCTTGGGCCGCTATGCCTTGTCTTTTTCCTTTGTTTTGCGGTTTGGGGGCACCTTTCCCTTGATTTTTACTTGTAGATCCAAAGTATCGCTTCTTCTATTTGAATTTCTGCTCAATCTTGGCAGCATACCGGTATGTCGTACCAAGTGAGGAGATGTCGAGGAACTCAATTTCCTACTGAATGTATCTGTGAAGACAACCATGATACTTTAGCACCAAATGTTTCTCTGAATATTTGATACCCAAATTTGTGCGCAGGGTATGCAACAGATTTGTCAGCTCATGTACATATTGATCCCTTTGTTGCCACAGCATGGTCCATTATATGTACTTGTCCTCATAGCTCCCCATGGGATAGTATTTTTCCTTGATGACATCTTAGAAAGAATTCCAAGTGGGTACGGCTGAGAACAAAGAGGGTTTTGTCTCGTCCTTTTTCTCAAAGTAGGTTTCCCACCAGTCCTTGACATGGGGGGTAGCTTTGAGGAGTGCAACAATAATCTTCTCCCAGTCGGAAATGTCATGAACCAAAAAATATCCTTCTAATAGATTCAACCATCTATCTACGGAATCTGCATCTATTTGACCGTAAAATATGAGAATTTCAAAGTTTACTTGTACCTTAAAGGGATTCGCACCTCCAAAGTGGTTATTGGATGCAGATGCGCCGTCGGTGGGAAGTCGTTAAAAGATCTGGGCAAATTTATCCATCATCGTGTTCCTTTATTTTTTGAGGGCCTCCTCGAGCAATATTTTGATATGATCTCCTGCTCCCTCATCTTTCTTTTCGTCCCCCATGGGCGTCCGTCAGGTTTTGCGAGGCTGATCTTGCAAAGGTTCCACCAAATTGAGCCCTAACCCCTTATACCCCGACCTTGTTGGGGACATGCAAAGAAGGATCGAGAAAAAGCAGACCGCTCTGATACCACTGATCTAGTTTTATGCAGGAATGCAACAAAATACACATATAACCACAAATACATAGATGCAGCGGAAATAACACTTCATTTCATTAATATCAAAGAACTGAAATTTGCTTACAGACAAAATGGAAATAAACTAGCTAGGGTGTTGTTGCGAATCTATGAGAAGAAATGTGGTGGCTACAGACCTTTTAACTGTGTTACAATGAGGCTAGAGGGCCTATTTATTATTGAGAAACAATGGATAACTCTAAACGTCCAAAAACCTAACCCTAGGAGATGAAGCACCAAAACTATGGGCCCCGTTTGGGTAAATTGGTGTTTCAACTTCCTGGGGATGTAACTTCGACATACAATCTCTGTTTGACGCGTATGATACATCGTTAGAAATATCTATCTAAGGAATACAAATATTGCCACAAATATTGATTTCAAAATAGAATAATATTCGCCAGACAAACGATGCCCAAAAAATGTCGTTTAGGGCCTCAAAACGGCTCCGGAAGTTCAGGACCTGAAAAACTACTAGAAATAGTAAGTTGTGCCGAAACTAAAAAACTAAAAGAGACAATGGTGGGGCCCCAAGTGGAATAGGTGGGTGGCCACCAATATCCACCTGGATCATGAGGTCCATAGATGAGCTCTCCCATGAGAATATCCTCATAAAGGTCTGCAAAATGAAGGGATGCATACTCCCCTTGGAACACTCCATCAATAGATGCATACTCCCAAGTGACAGCATTGTTGGCCTTAGTGATAAGGCTCTTGCCACTCCATGACCCCATTCTTTTGACATGCCATGTGCCAAATTCATCCACCATCATGTTGCTAGGTGTGGGAGTCTCCTTCCTATATGGAAGTACCTCCTGATCCTCCAATGCTGAAGGGTAGCCTCTTTGCACTTTGATTGTGCCATCCCTTTCTCCTGAAATATCATGCCAAGTATGGGAAAAATTATGCCCATACTCTCCCAAGAGTAGCCAAAGCAACAATAGCTCTTGCTGCCCCTTCACACCTCCATCATACAAATCATGAGGTGAAAATATGATGATTGACATGAAGAATGTCATATCAACACAATGCACCCAAACTCCTTGCTGCCATATAATGTAAGTGCCCTACCAAGTTCCCTCCACCAACATACCCTTTGAAGAAGCATATGTCACATGATGGCCAAACTATTTCAAGAGTAGCCAATGCAACCATGCCTCCTACTCCCTGTGTCATAGATATGTAGGTGACTCACCACCATCTTGCTTACCATCCACACCCTCTCATCCAACTGTGGGTGTCTCCTATCATGCTCCACCTTGGTATTCCTCCAATGGAGAATACCATCCTCCCATATCATATTTCTACTCTCGCATTTCATGGGATGTTGAAATGCAACCTCTTGGAGATCTCCCAATGAAGACTCCTCACCAATTACCATATTGAATCCATAAGGATCCAAATATGCTGAAGGCAAAACCTCCTCATAGGGTTGTACAATGCTCATCTTATCCTCCAAAAATTAAAACCCCAACTCTTGGAGTTGTGTGCATCTCAATAATGAATATTTAGGAGGATTTTTTATCCCTTCCTAGAACAACCCAAGGTTGCACAGTGCAGTGAAAGTTTGTTGCTCCAAATCAATAATATCTTTTGACCCTTGGTCATGCAATGGAATTTTTCCACCACCCTCCATAAAATGTGTTGAAATAATAGAAAGTGGAAACTTATGCATACCTTGGTGTATCTTAGTAACATCTTTTATGGCTACAAGGGTTCCTTCCTCCAATGTGATGGCTCCCCCAACTGCTAAAGATGATGGCTGCTCTTTCATAGTTGTATCAGTGCTGGTACAAGTCTCCTCAAATGGTGGTGAAGGCTTCTCCTCCTTTGATTTCTTCTTGTCAAATTTTTTGATCAACCTTTGAGTAAAATCTGCAAATGCACTCACTCTTGCATGACTCAAATGGTTGAACCACCAAATTTTTGCTTCACCCTCAAGGTGTAGCGTTGCAATCTCAACAGCCTCTTTTTCTACCACTGGATGTAGTAGGAAGAATGCATCTAGCTTCATTACCAAGCCCTTGTTGTACTTGTGGATAACCCATCAAAAGTAGACAATAGAAATATATTGCCCCTCATTTTCCTGTTGCTGCAAGGCCTCCATTCTTCTCCAAGTTGAATAAATTGTGGAAGATTTAGAGTCTCCTTGAAAGCTCTAGGTTGAGACTTATATTATGCCAGGTATCTGCTTAGGATCTCATGTTCCAAGTGCCCTCACTCTCCATGCTTCTTGTCTTCTTCCTCAAAAGGAAAGGGCATAGTGTATTGCTTTGAATTTCTTTGCAACACTGGTTCTTTCTTCTGAGAATAGGAAGTACATGGACTTCCCTCTTCTTGAAACCCTCTAGTGGTCTCATTGTATATTTCCTCTTACATCTGCTTAACCTCCTTAGAGAGGTTCTTCATGGATCTGCAAAGTGATGAGACAAATCTCATTCTCTACATCATTATAATTTATTTTTATAGCATATTGGCTGAAACTCACAAGCTGAACCAAGATTATGCTCTGATACCATTGTAATATTTCCAAATGGGGAAGAAGCAATATATGAACACAATAGTGGAAAGAACAGTGAATTAATCAACACACCATGATATGAAACAAATGTAAAGTCGTCTTATTAAACATATCAGCAAATTATAGGCACAAGATCTTGAGGATCTAATCACTCAAGCAATAGAAAACAGACCTCCTCTCAGCAAATATGTCAATACATGTAAAAACACTGCCATACAAGTGCCATGAGCCATGACAGTGCAGTTTTAGGGAATAAACTGCTGCATAAAGATACATCAATGTAGATCTACTTTTTTATAGCTCAAATAATGCTAGGAGTGAAGATCTAGCCTCCTAAACACCTTTCCAAGAGAACTCGGGAAGGATTTCCGAAAATACACAAAGTATGAGTGGTGGATCTAAAGCCCTATGGCTGAAGATTCACTACAACTGAAGCACATAGAAGGAGGTGGCTAAATATGATGTAGATCTGAAAGAACTCCTCCAAAAAGACTCTCTCAATGAAGGGATGATCTCTTCAACAAAAAGCAAACCACTGTTGTTATTGGAAACTACTACTTTTGAGGAAAAGAACCATGTGTGGAAGTCTATTATCATGCTCATAATGATCTAGGATTTTAACCATAGATTCTACTCAAAAAACCCAGAAAAACCCATAAATGGTTTAGTTAAATTTTAACTTTGGATTTTCGGCCATTTTTGGGTTGCCCACTGCAACAGCTCACTAAAATAACACAATTCCCATATGGAACTATGATTTAAATGATGGGGATAGGTTGGTTTAATGCCAAATATCTGAAATATTTCCAGGAACCCTCCTTGTTGATCTCCCAAGAGAAGGAATCCTTCCTCCTATGGAAAACTAGCTCAGAAAGTGGGTTTCTCAACCCTCCACTGCAACACCCTGCAGCACAACACAAATCTAAACAAAAATTGCACTGTAGCTGAAGACTGAAGCTTGGACATAATGTTGAAATGTGGAAATGATAGTACAAGACTCCTCCAAGAGCTCCTCAATGGAAGAGGTGGGATTCCCGATCGGGAACACCCGGTGCTAAACAGCATAGCAATCTCAACTAAACAGCTGAAGAATGAAAATAGTCATGCAAACCACAAAATCAATAATCCATAACCTAAGCTCCTATGGCTGCCATCTTCTTCCTTATAAACAATGTGATCCTTCTCACCCTAGTTCCCACTCATTAGGGTTTCCACCATCATGCAATCAATCTCCCTCCAAAATTGCAATGTTGACTTGGTCAAACTTAACCTTGTCCACATGCATTAGCCCCTATTCACACATGAGGGTGCTTTATCCAGCTATGAAGATGATCCCTTTTCACATTTAAGAGGGATTTTATTCCTACAAAAAGAGGTTTATGGGTCTCCCTACCCATTTATTCATCTAACTAAATGATAAGAGAAAAAATAATATTCCAATTAGTTGCATGCTAATTTAGGAATATTACACCTCTCCTCATCAATGAGTCCCCAAGTGGCAACCATCTATTGTCCAAGAGCCTCCTCTTTGCATGAGATATATGAAGTCGAGTGGTTCCTTCCCCAAGTGGAAAGTCCCAACTCATAAACCATCTCTCCAACCCATGCTACATGGAGTAGGTTGTGCCTCTCCATGCTCCAATCCTTGGCCTTGCTTGCTCCAAGCATCATCTCAACACTGTGCAAAATAGGAAATAGAGACATATGGGTTGACATGTAAAAATTTTAGACCATACTCTCCCAGTAGTAGCCGCTGCCATTCCACCTCATCATCATACCAAGTATGGTGGCCATACTCTCCTAAAAAAAGCCAACTTAGCAAGGCCTCTTGTTGCCATCCTACATCATCATTATGTAAGGTATGGGATAATGTCAGCCCATATTCTCCCTAGAGTAACCAAAGCAGCAATGACTCTTGCTTCCACCTCACATCATCATAATGTAAAGCATGAAGCAATGATATAATGATTGACATGTATAATGTCACACCAGTCCAACATAACCAAGCTTCCTTCTGCCACACCATATGAGTGTCATACAATGTCCCAAACAGTAATACACTCATGGACATGTGATATGTCATGTAATGGCCAAACTCTCTCAAAAGTAACCAGCGCATCCATGCCTCCTGTTGTTGCATCACACTAGTAATATGCAAGGCATGGATCATACAAATGTGAAATTTTGGGTGGTAACCATACTCACCCAAGAGTAGCCAGTGCAGCCATGCTTCCTGCTGCCCCATGTCATAGATCCACAATTAGCTTTTCAACCACTTGCTCAACATCCTCATCCATCCATCCAACTGTGGTTTATGACTCATATCATGCTCCAACTTGGTATCCACCCAATGGAGAATGCCATCCTCCATAATCTAATGACAATATTTTCACTCCATGATATGTCGAAGTGCATCCTCCTTGAGTTCTCTCCATGAGAACCTCTCACCGATGGCCCGGTAGAACCTAAGAGGTTCTGAATATGTTGTATGAGAAAAAATTTCTTTGAGCTATGAAATGCCCATCAAGAAGGCTTTATCCTGATAATGGAAGATGTTATCCATCACAAGATTTCTATCATCTACCATCTGTCCATCCAATGCTTCATAAGTGAAGCAGTCATCAGAATGCTCAAGAATAATTGGGCCCCAAAATCATCACTGCTCCTCAATGACAGCGTTTCTGATCTCCATGATGGTACATATGTTGTCTCATGGCCCTCTCCATACACAATGTTGAACTCATAGTCCTGCATTGTAATAATCCACTGTTTATGCTTCTTCTGCAGTTGTTGCTCCTCCTCAACAAGATGTCGGAGACCATGGTGTTTGGTCTTCACTCGAAATCTACTGTCAACCAAAAACTACCAGAATTTGACCGATGCATGCATAATAGCCAATATTTCTTTGTCGTAAATAGAATACGATAGTTCATGCGATAGTAACCTCCAGTTATCGAAAGTTATTGTATAGCTTCCCTGCATTAGGACTATGCTCATCTCATCCTCCAAAACTCCACACTCCAACACAAAGTGTTGTGTGCAGCTCAGAAATATGTAAAACTGGGATAGCTATACATCTCCTCCTTGAAAAATTCAAGGGTCCTCTGCACAGTGGTAGTATGCTGCTTCAAATTAGCAAGGTGCTCTAACCCTTGGTCATGCAATTGCCCTGATAGCATGATCCCACAAATATCAAGCTGAGGTGCTAAAATAATATGGGATGGAAATGTTTATAAACCTTGGATTAGATGATACTTGGGAACATCTTGCAAAGCTACAATAGTTCCTCCAACCAGTGCAATGGTTTCTCCAACTGTTGGTGATGGTTATGGTTGCTCCTCTACTGCTGCACCAGCATTGGTATCTTCTTCCTCCTACTCATGCACCTTTTGAATCATGGATGGGACTCTCAATATCAAAGGCTCAAGACCATCTTGAAAATATGAAAGTGCTCCTTCTATTTATGCAAGTACTTCTCTAGCGGGTGGTGGTGGTAGTTTCTCTTTTTCCAGAGTGATAGTCCTAACATATTCCTTTTGCTCCTCATGTGCTTCCTCATCAATGTCGGAAAATGTCTCAATGGGAATTACCTCCAGTTTTATTTTTTCAAACCTCTCTACCAACCTTTGAGTGAAGTATGTCTACACAGTCACCCTTGCATGCTCCATATGTTTTAACCACCAATCATTTGCTTCACCCTCAAGGTGCAATGCTGCAATCTCAATGGCCTCCCTTTCTGCTACAGGGTGTAGCTAGAATCAATTATCTAACTCTTTCATCCAAGATTTTGTTGTGCTTGTGGATGACCCATCAAATGTAGGCAAGAAGAATCTATTATGTATGTGCCCTTTTCTTCTATTGCTACTGTGGGGTCTCTGGTTTTCCTTGATCTTGCAAAACTGTTGGAAATTCAGATTCTCCTTAAATGATCTAGATTGAGATTTGTACTACGTGAGATAATTACTCAGTGTCTCATGCTCCAAGTATCCTCCATATCCATTCCATTCACTTCCTTCTGCAAGGAAAGTGGACATAGTAGAGTGTTGTGGAGCTCTATGCATTACCAGTTGTTTATGTTGCTAATAGGAAGTGCTCGAACCTTCCTCATCCTGAAACCTTCTTGAGGTTTCTTTTTGCCTCTCCCTTCTCATTTCTTTAACCTCCTTAGAGATATCCTGCATAGATCTAAAGATGAGTGTGGAAAAACTTAATCCCTTCGCCATTGTAGATCTATGCCTTCATCTTCTTCTTCTGATGTCATGAAATGTAATGACCACAAGCTGAGCCAAAGATCATGCTCTGATACCACTGTAATATCCCAAAATAGGAAAAGATAGTAATATAAAACACAATAACTGGAAACTACAACAATATGGAAATAAATTGTAAACACCATGAAAATAGACAGAATAGTTGAGTCATTTTATTAATCAGCAAGTGAAAATACAAGTACATCAGTGTTCAAAAATAGCAACACTCAAGCCGACAGAGATGGCTATAGTGACCCTAAAATCCTCTCACTGAAATCATTTCATAACTGTTGAACTGCTAGGGGCCATACTGCGTTGTCCCTGCTGGAAATGTTGGAAATATAACTACTAGCTGAAAAAGGATGTGTATATCAAGTTGTTCCAGAGCTCATAAAATGTCGGGATTTGGAATCTAGCCTCTATGATGAAAACCGAGAATAATTTCCTTTCTCAATAGTGTTGTTGAGAAAAAAATTACATAAATAAGCCAAAGGAATTTGAGACATATGACAGGGAGACACATGTGTGAATACTTAGGAGAGCCCTGTATGGTATCAAAGAGGCACCTTGAGCATGGTACACTTGGATTGACACATATCTCAATGGATTGGGCTTCACAAAAAGTGAAGCAGGTGCCAATCCCTATCACATTGTGGAATGTGGAAAGTTTCTTATCTTGGTTTTGTATTTTGATGACTTGATACTTACAGGGGATGATCAATTGATCCACTCTTGCAAAGAGGACCTTGAAAGATAATTTTAGATGAAATTTATGGGATTTATTCATTACTTCTTTGGGCTGAAAGTATGGGAGGGTGATGGTGAGTTTTTTGTGAGTCAGGGGAAGTATTCCTCTGAAATACTTCAGATATTTCACACAGAGAACTGCAAGCCTATGGACACACCTCTAGCTACAAACTGGAGGAAGGAGAGTGCTTCTTCAGGAGAGGCAGTAGATGATACCATCTACAAATAGCTTGTGGGATCCTTGATGAATATGGTGAACACAATTCTCGAAATATGTTATGCATTTAATCAGTTGAGTAAAGCCATGGTCAATCCTACCAATATGTATTGGAAGGCATCAAAGCGTGTGTTAATGTACTTTAGAGGCACAACTGAGTATGGTTTATGGTATATGAGGACAAAGGGAGTGAAGTTCCAAGGCTTCATTGATGCAGATTGGGCAGGGTGTCCATCAGATAGTAAAATTATTTCAGGTGCTATCTTCAATGTTGGGTCTGTAGTTATTTCTTGGTATAGCAGGAAACAAAGTTCTATGGCACTAATCTCAGCAGAGGCAAAATACATGGTTGCAATTCAAGCAACATGTGAGGACATATGGATGAGGAAAATACTAGTGGTTCTTTTCAGTCAAGAAATGGATTTGATAATTATTTATTGTGATAATCATATTTGTATCAAACTCTCTGAGAATCCAATATTTTATGACAGGTCTAAGCACATTGATATCAAGTACCATCACTTGCGATATTGTGTGTAGAGGAGAATTATGATGCTACAGTACATTCCATTTGAGGAACATGATATAGATATCTTGAAAAAGCCATTATCAAGAGGAAAATTTGAATTCCACGGGTGCAGTATAGGGGTGGTGCAAAATCCCTTTCTTGCTAAGAGGGAGTGTTATAAATTGTAGCAAGAAAGGCTAAATTTGAATTGTGATTTATTCAAATTTAGTAATTTGATTCTCCACATCAGCAAGATGACTTGGATTGCAGTTAACTCGTGTGACATGGCTTTGTCTACTAGTTTACTTAGTAAATTTGAGTTATAGGCTAGAGGTAGATTTTTTCATGTAGTGATTGCTAAAATTTAGCATTTAAGTTCAGTTATTTTTAGTATGACTCAGTTAAATGAGCTCAAGAAACTAGTTGAGTAATTTGAAGGTCATTTGAGTAATGAATTCTTGTTAACTCAATGGTCTCTCAGTTAAACTAGTCAATCAGCTAAAAATAGTCCATACATGCATGGAATTCTAATTGCCTAGTTGGAGTGGAGGAAAAGGCACATTGTAATTATCAAATGTATAGTAGTTGAGTGTACAAGCTTGGAAGTTAAGAAGGTGAATCAATCCTTGGGAATTATGGAATAAAATAGGAGGAAATTCCTACCTTTTAGGAGTTTATTGCCTCAAGGATTACATAAGGAAATAGGAGAAATTTGGGAATTTGAATTGGCTAAGTGTTGGCTAGAGCAGGACAATGAGCAGGAGAATAGTTTTACATTGCAGGGTGTGCTTCTGGATTGAAGCAAGACATTGCAAAAGTTTCTCATTCTCATATGATTGATGAAAAGCAGCAAAGGGGTTTTTCCTAGTTAGGTTCCCCTGCAAAATCATTGTGTTCTTGTGATTTTTATGGTTGCATATCATTGCATGTGTTTATAAATTGTGATTTCCATTCCGCAGAATAGTAGAGGAAATTGTAATCTCTTGATTTCAGTTCAATTTCATCAGTAGTACAAAATTTCTATTAATTTCTACACTCACACATTCAGAAAACCATATAAGCACCAAAACATAAAATCTAGAAACATGATTTTTATATACTTTCAACATAACACAAATTCATATGTGTTGAACTATAGAGAAAATCCATTTACGTGCAAAAAGTTGTCATGCACAACCACTTCCGCACTCAACAACGCCCTTCCATTAGTCATTGACATTTGAAACTGATATTATTAAACATGGGTCCCATATATTGTGGGTAGGAAGCATTCATTCTGAAATAAACGTTGGATGGAGAATTTGTTCTTTGAACATGCTACCTCCGAACAGCACAGTCCATTATGTGAAAAATTCTCTCAAGATTTCATTGTATGCACTTTCGTACTCTGCAAAATCTATTAATAATAAAATAAGCATTTCTCTTGTGCACAATCTACTAATATCAAAATGCATTGCAATTAAAAGATTTCCCTGCACTTCCCTCATTCCACACAAATTTTTCACATGCATTTTTTCTCTGCATAACCTCCACACACGCACAACCACCTTCACACAACTTCGTCTGCACAACTACTTCCACACTCAGTAATGCCCTCAGTATGTGACATTCGAAACTGATATCAAATCACCACCTGCCACTATTTTGTGTCTAAAACATGCTACAAATATCAAGCCGCCATCCAGATTTTTCATCGTCATGATGACTATCCTATGATTAATAGAAAACAAAGTTGCATGTAAATACAAATCATCTCAGCATTCAATTCACTGACTACACACCTACTCACGCATTCAGAAAACCACATAAGCATCAAAAAATCAAATCTAGAAACATGTTTTCTGCATACTTTCAACATAACACAAATGCATATTTGTATAGCTGCTGAGAAAATCCATTTATGCGCAAAAAATATCACACACAATCACCTTTGCATAGCTTCATCTGCACAACCACTTATGGACTCTACAACACCCTTTTGTTCATTGACATTTGAAATTGATATTAATAAAAATGAGTCTCAGATATCATGGGAAGAAAGCATTTGTTTCAAAATTAATGTTGGACAAAGCATTTGTTCTCTACACACTCTACCTTTTCTTAGAACCGTCCATTGTGTGTAAAAATATCTCAATATTTCACTGTATGCACTTCCGCATTCTGCAAATATATAGATAATAAAATTAGCATTTCTCTTCTGCGCAATCTACTAATATCAATACACATTACAATTAAAATATGCATATGCACTTCCCTCATTCCGCACATGCATTTGTTCTCTGCATAAATTTCGCATACGCACAACCACCTCCACACAACTTCGTCTACACAAATACTTCCACACTCTTTAATGCCATCATTCATTGACATTTGAAACTTATATTAATTAAGTATAATACATTTTGAATTATGTCCCCAAATAATAATTAAAAAGGGATTTTTATATTTCTTGTTTTAATAAACTTTGCAAAAAAATTCACATAACATCCACGCACGTATAACCATATCCACACAACTACTTCCACACTCAATAACACCCTTCAATTAGTCTTTGAAATTTGAAAATCCACACATGCTACCTCTGAAGCTTCACACAACTACTTTTGTAGTTGCAAAAAATGTTCCTAAATAATAATTAAAAAAGTAACTTGCATAAATTTATTATTTTAATAAACCTTGCATAAAGCCTTCCACACATTTGTTTTATCGCACAACACTTTTTCTTCACAAGAATTGAAAACAAAGTTTATTTAGCACCCTCGTCTATGAAAAAGAGCCCCAGTTATCCCGCACATACTCCGTAATAATTTCAATTGCATATTTGTTCATCCACATGCCAAAAAACCTGCAATCGTATCAATTTCCACATCATTGACCAGAACACTAACATAACAGTGCCCCACAACCGCATGTCACACGGTTTATTTAATATTGCATAATAATAGTAGATTTTATAGTCCAATGAATACAATAACTGTTAAGAAAAACAATACTAGCTCCCTCTGCACCCCCGTCAGTGTTAAAATACCCCCGCCTATGAAAAAGACCTCAGTTCTCTCGCACATACTTCTTCCTCTACATAGTGAAAGTTTCACACAACAAAAATATACCAATTACCGCATTGTTCATTAGTATCACAGCACTCACTATGAAAAGGACCCAATTTCTCTTGCACATACTATTTCATCCACATAAGGAAACATAATAATATTAATTTGACATTCCGTCGCCCCACCCGAGGGGCCTATGCAAAAAACATGTAACTGCATCATTCAACAAAGCCCTAAGATAATAGTGTCCTGCAAAAACATCAATCATCGCATCATTAAGCAGAGTGCTAACATAACAATGAAAACATCAAAGCACTCGCCAACACAATGGCCACTCACAAATTCACTTTTATTTTAATTTTAAAATGAATTATCGAGCATTGGAAAAATAATAGTAAAAATAAAACTCCCTCCACCAGGGGAATTATGTCCCATCAGAGCTTCCTTAGCCAATTGGAAATTAGAAATAACTTTTACTAAAAAACCAAAAATTATTATAATTTATGCAAAAATAGAAATATTAAGCATTTTCCCAAAACTTTGGTTAAAATTGCAAAACACAACCATATAATGCACAATCAACGCAACTTCACAGCGAAGTGAATGCTATAGTCCCTAATGAGGCAAGGACTAATAAAAAATTAAATGGTGTGTTCTTTCAGCAAATAAAAAAAACTTATACACAAACATGGTTACTCAAATTCATCCTTTGATCAAAATTTATATTATTAAATAATAAATCAAAATACGATAATATTAAAAAGATAAAATGACAAGCTAATATTATACATAATTATGACAACTAAACTTATCTTAAAAGGAACCCAAGCAAACTAAATCAGAGAGCAACACTTATAATCAAAGGAAACTAACTCTGATAAATTTTAAGGAAATCTACAAGGCTCAATATATCAGCAACCAAATTGGTAAAGCATGTTTATTATTTTCCAACTACTTCAGTGAAGGAATATGCAAGTAGAATAAGAATGCAAACTACAAACCATTTAGATTATGAAGCAAAAGGAATTTATGAAAAATTAAATACGTGTATATTTATTTAATTATTGTATCGAGAAAGCAAGGAGTAAAATATAGTAATTCAATTGCACAACATGAAAAAAACATGTAGAAACGGGGGACTAGTATGCATTTAAATGAAATATTATGGGTTGAGTTCTCAAAAATTCGTCAAAAAACACTCAAAATACTAAAGTTTACAATTTGGTTGAATACTTTCTAACAATATCTACAAAAATAAGGGATTGGACAACAAATATTCGTACGCATCTTTAAAGCAAGATATTGCTGCATATTCTCAACGGGGAGAAGTTCTTTTAGTGGGTGATTTCAATGCTAGAACAACAAATCAACAAGCTAGTATTCTTTGTTGCAAAGAGGATCACAATCCTATCTGGCTCATTGAAGAGGAGAATTCTCGATGGTTGAGATGTTCAGAAGACAACAAAGTTAGTAATCATTTTGGAGATGAGTTGCTTACATTGTGTGGTGCTTTCAACTTAATTATCTGCAATGGTCTATATAGATGGAAAAAATCTGGGAACTTCACTTGCAACACATAAAATGGGGCAAGTGTCGTTGAATATGTTATTGGTTCAAAAAGCTTAATAGAAAGGATAGATGAAGTTAAGATTGGAGAGCATATTTGGGACTTAAATTCATATCATAACCCAATTTATATAAATTTATCTTGGTTAGAAGAAAGATAGAATAGGAGGAAAACCCAATGTTCTCAACAATCGGCATCAAGGGGGGAAATTCTTCTAACACAAGAAAATTGCACTATCTTCAAAACAATGTTGGAGAGATCAATTCAGAAGGAGAAAATTGGTCAAGAAAATTGCACTATCTTCAAAAAAATGTTGGAGAGATCAATTCAGAAGGAGAAAATTGGTCCCCAAAGCCTCAACAACCGTGATTTAACAAATATAATCTAGGGTGCACTTGCAAAATTGAAAAAGAGCAGAAAATAAGAAATCAAATCAAATTGTTTTCCTATGAATGTGTGGTTCGATGAGAAATGAAAAATCGCAAGGAGAACCTTGAGAAAGGAAGGAGGGGAAGATGAATGTAACTTTATATAAGCAGATTTTAAAAAAGGAAAAATACGAGTTCATGCAAACAAGTCGAGAAGAGTTGATATATTTAGGCAAGAATAACCCAAAATGTTTTTGGCAGGAACTTCAACCAAGGAAGAAGAATTTCGAAAATAATATTAGAGTCAATCAGTGGTTTTACTATGCAAGACAACTCTATGAAAAAGAATTAGAGGTTGAACCTCCTCCCAGTATCAACACAACTACAAAGCTTTTCATAGTATAGGAGGTGGAGGCAAGGATTAAAAAGTTGAAAATAGGGAAGGAAAAGGACTTGGTCGAACTTCAAGAAGAATATGTAAAGTGGGGAATGAACATTTTGGCATCGCACATCATGGAAATATTCAATGTCATTCAGCGAGGATTCCCAAGGGATTGGACAACTAGTCTAGAAATACCCCTTTTTAAAATTGGATACATTGATAATCCTTCCAACTATAGAACCATTATGATCAATCCTTTGTTTTCAAATATTTTCAGTAGCATGGTAGAAAATAGAATCAGTAAGTGGGAATAAGTAAAATAAAAGAGGGAAAAAGGGTAAGCGGGTTTTAGGTCGAAGCATTCTACAGTGGATCATGGTATCACGATGAGACACATTGTTGAAAAGGTTTTGGGGGGGGGGGGGGGGGAAGAAGAAGTATTTTGTTGTTTTGTTGACTTCAAAAATGAATTTGACATGGTCCCTAGAGATAATTTGTGGCATGGAATAGAAGAACTTGGAATTCCTTTATAATATAGATTTTTTGCCCATAAGCTTTATGAAGAGGTGAAAGTCGAAATTAGAACTTCAACAGGCATTTCAGGAAGTTTTAGAAGTGACATCGGAGTCAATCAAGGTTTCCCTTTATCCCCTACCCTTTTTGGTTTATATATTGAAAAATTGGAAAAGTGCCTAAATTTTCAAGGTGGGGATGGTGTTTGGTTGGGATAGTTTGTGATCAAGCTTCTTCTATATTCCGATGATCTTCTATTGGTTGCTAAATTGGCCCATGGATTGCAAATGCACCTATATGCCCTTGAGCATTTTAGTAAAGCAGTGGGGATGCAAGTCAATACCAATAAGACCAAAATAATGATTTTCTCTAATAAAAGGAAGCAAAGCCAGCATATGTTCTTCTTTGAAGGCAACATTCTTGAAGAAGTAAATGAATACAAGTACCACAGGATCAATTTCAACAACAAGCTTAATTGGGAGGATTGCAGAAAGAAAAGAATTTTAGGAGGGTGAAAAGCATTATATTCACTTCAAAACATATGTAGAGAGGCATATTTAGGGGATTGGAACACAATTAAAGTGATTTTTGGACTCCTAGTTTACCCAGTGATATTATATGGGTGTGAATTATGGGCTGGCATCATCCCTATTTCAAAATGGAAAAAAATTGAAAAATTTTAAAAACGCTTGATCATGAGAAAGTTCAAAATAAAAAGTTTGGTTCCTTATGAGATAATTTTGAGTGAAACAGGAGTAGCTCCCATCGAAGCAATTGTTGTGGTGCGCCTTATAAGGTATCTAAAAAGAATTGAGAAAATGGGAGGAAGCATATGGTTGAAATTTATCTTCAATGAAGGAAAGAGTGAAAGAAAGATACCATGAATGAGAAAAAACAACAAATGGATGAAAAAATGGAATATTTACCTTAATGCATGTCCCAAAAATAGCAAGGAGTTAAAGAATTTTGTGTTGGAGAAGTTCCGTAAGGGTATATGGGGAAAAGAGTTGGGTAGAAAGAAGTACTATGTTGAGGAATTCAACCCCACTTGTGATCTCCAACAAAAAGAGTACATTGGAGCTAGAATTTCGTGGAGAGAAAATATTCTTATTGCTCAATTAAGAACTAACTCACATCAACTTCGGTGTGAAACGGGGTGGTGGAAGATGTTGGGGTTCCCATGTTTTGGCCAGGTTGACAGAGACCAAAAGATGAGACAACATAGAACCACTTTCAGACCTTAGGATCTAGCCCTCCTAGGTCCAGAGAGGGATCTCTCTATACAAGTCAAAGGATATGTCTTTGAAGCTCTTAGGTTACGATTTTAGGCTAGTTGTATGGCTCAGGGTTGTTTGTTTGATCGTTTTTGTTTGGTTGGAGGGAATCAGGAAAAGAAGGACCAATATAAGACAAGGATGAGCAAAGAGGAAGCTAGGCAAAGGTAGATAACTCAGAGAACATCAAGGCCATTGGGCAATGGAGTCAAGAAAGGGTTTACTTGTTGTTCAATGTGCAAGCTTTCAGTTGGGCTAGTCATCTAAATCATCTGGATCTTAAAGGATAGAAGATGGAATGGAACATTAAGGACTGAAAATGAAAGGAGGAGAACCATCTAATTCTGTCTATAGATCAGGTCAGAGGTCATTTAACTCCAGGCCTGCTTGGACAAAATCAGAGGCAATTACAAGGGATCTTAGAAAGGCTAGCTGGTCGTGCAAGGATCCTAGTGGACAGGGCTAACACTAATCCCCAGTGTTCCCAAACCTTCCAACTAAATCCTACTAAGAACATCTAAACATGGACTTCATCAATTCATACATCAGAGAGCAGGCAATGTCATCCACTACACTGGTTAAATCAATCGAAATCAATATTTAGATACACATATAAGCAGAAAACATTGAGGCAGGGAGAGCAGGAAATATAAGGCACCTATCAAGGGTGAATCCTATATTATACTTCTGTTGCCTACCAGCAGAAATGAAATGAAATGTAGCATGCAATGAGAGAAAGTCAATCACAAATACAGAGAAAGAGGAAACATCACCAACTTCTTTAGATCAGGATCCAAAGAAACATGCTTGTCATATTAAAAACAACACCAATCAGGTACATCATAGCCCATAGCTTGAACATTCAGTCTGAATACATCTAGTCTCAGTCTATCTTACAGTGCACACAGAGAACTCATCTCAAGAGGAGAATACTTGCATTTCACTGATATCTCATCAACAAAACTTACAAAGTTTCCTTCTGAGTTTTATAGCTGAAAAGGGGCAGAAGAGGTAGGTGAAGAGTTAAATGCAGTATTAAACTCTGAAACGAAAGAGGGCTGAAGCCCATTCTGCTTTTAAATTTTTGCATTTATTTCTGAGATGCCTTGGACGAAAGAATGAATCCTTTCGGCCTCCATTTACTTCTGTCTGCCTCTTGTTGTACTTTGGTCTGTAGGACTCTGTGGTACTTTTGGTGTAGGAACAAAATGGCAAATAAACGCCTGAATGGTCTGCCATGCTGTGAAATAAATGTTTTTGATAGTATTCTGGACGGTTGAGAGGGGGAAAACTTCACTTGGACACAATGCTTACTGAAACAATAATGTGTACTGTGTCGGTGCTTAGGAAGAAACATTCTACTGATTTGAGACCCTGATTATATGGTTTTCTGCGAGCTGGACTTTTATGTAACCCTCGATGTCTTTGAACTGGTACCTCTACCTTCTAAAATCCCTGAAAAGTTGCAAAAACTTCCATTTCTTGCCTCGAGCCCTCTACTGCTCCCGTACTGTCTTTTTTTGTGCAATCTAAGCTTTAATGGTGCCGGAGGAAGTTTGCAGAGCTTGAACTCTGTTCTTTAAATGCGAGTCCTGTCACCTCGCCGCTGTATTGAAAGTTCTGTAACCATGGCGGCGTTCACCATCTGATAACCCTGCAAAATATGGGACTGGGTGATGAAATCCATGCATAAGGGGTAGCTGTGGAAGACGGGAGGACATAAACATGGCGGTAGTGAGAACAGTGTTTTTGAATGAAATGAATGTGAAAAATGCATTGATATGGAGGAAACAACGACAAATAGGGTTTGGTGTGAACATGCTTTGTGGACCGTTAGATCATGACCGAGGGACGTAGATCAACGGTGGAGACCAAACAGTTGGACAATATATGAAATGGGGTGGAATGTACAAAAACATTAAACTTTAATGCAAATACGAAAGTTTGGGCTGCGGAGAAAATACAAAGGACAATGCCATGAAATGCAACGGAATGCGACGAGCTGTATGGGAATGATCGTACGAGGCGGGACCTAATACGGAAAGCGCAGATCGCAAAGGCGGAAAGTGCGATGGCAGAAAGCGGCACAAACAAAAATTGCGCTTTGCGCTTTGCGATGGATGCAACTGGGATGAGCGCAGATCGCAAAGGTGGAAAGTGCGACGGTAGAAAGCGGCACAAAAAAAAACTGCGCTTGCGATATTGCGATGGATCTAACGATCATAACGCGCGAGAATGCGATCTGCAATAGATGCGATCGGGCGGAGTTGCAATGCGAGAACTTGCGACAGGGGGAAAATGCGATCGGGGGAAAATGCGATGGGCGGAAAGTGCGATGACGCGACCGATCGCATCGCAAATATTTGTGACGTAGTCCATCGCGTCGCAAATATTTGCGATGGACAATTGGAACGTTTCACATAAACATGCGCTTTTGCGATTATCCGATCAGCCCCTAAGGCTTTTAGCGCTTGGTTTCTGGGAAAGGGTTACGTGGGGAAGTGGTTAAGGTTTAGCGGAAAGGGGCTAAGCCTAATTACAAGGTCAGAAAGTGGGTTTTAAACCCATTTTAGTGCGTTTTTATACCAAAGGGAGGTAACGGTAGAGGGGTAAAGGGGAATGAAGGTCAAAAAGAGTAAGGGAAGAATGTAAAGGGGAATCTTTGGGAAATTAGAGGGTTGATAGGGGGAAATAGAGGGGAACAAAAACACTTTGACAGAAAGAGGAAAAGGGAAAAAGGGACATTTGTAGGGGTACAAGGGGTAACGCAGGTCTTAGGGAGAGGAACCAGAAGAGGGGATTTGTATAAGGCAGAGCACAGAGATACCTCAAGGATGATGTGTCTTCAAGGGAGATGCATTCCTTGAAGGTCTCCAGAAAGACACAGCCCCCAGCTTGCTTGTCAAGAATTTCATAGGGGAGCTAACAGTGGCTCCACATGGGGATGGCTTCTTCTCGAAGGAGTCAAGAATTCAGAAAGTGATCTTTGGTGTAGGCCAGATGCCTGCTGCTTAAGCCATCTTTCTTCTTTTCTACGCTGCCACAATATGACTATGCCACATCAGCAGGAACATTTTTCCCAATCAAACTACCTACCCAAACTACAGTCCTAGCAATTTTTCTTCTTTAGGGTGCATTTGAGCTAGCAGATCCTTCACATTACTTATTCTTGAGACTATAAAAACAAACCTATTCTAAATCTACCCTTATTACCCCATGAGACCAGATTAGACTGTTGGCCTCATAAGCTTCTCTACCTACACTACTACCTGCTAGGATTAGACTGTCATGCAGGCTTCTTCTCCTATATTCTAAGACAGGAAATTGAAAAACAGCCAAGCCAGGATTAGACTGTCTGACTTGCTGTGGACTGAAGATGTTGAAAACTAAACAAAATTTGAAGGCTTGGAACTCGAAATTCTGAGGCATCCTTCTCTGTTTGTGACTCAGATTTTGAGCATATTAGAGTCACTTCTTCTTCTGTATTTTCAGCTCTGGTTTTGGGCATGCTTGAGCTGATTTCTCTTTCCTCTTTGTTGGCCCAGATTTTGAGCGTGTTAGGACCAGCTGTCCCTTTTCTTTGGCTCAGGTTTTGATCTTATTAGAGCCAATATTTTGCACTTTTCAGAGGTCCATGTTTTGGGCATGTCTGAACCTCTACCCTCTCTATTTTTTGGGACATTTTCTCTTTTCTTTGAAAACAAAAGAAACTGCAATGGTATGTACAATGGAATGGAAACTGGAAATTGAAATTTAGCAATAATAATGCTTGAGCATCCTGCCATTGACAGGACCCCCAAACAGCTCGGAACCATCAAGTTCTTGCAAGAAAAACGCATTAGGACCCACAGTGGCTTGAATGATAAATGGACCTTGCCACAAGCTATCAAACTTTCCATGTTTTCCTTTGTCTTCTCTTCTTGAGTCCCACTTCAGAACTTTGTCTCCGACTTTGAAATCTGAAGCTTTAGTTCTCCTGTCAAACAGTCTTTTGATGTTTTCCTGAACTTTGACTGCTCTGTTATAAACCTGCTCCCTTGTTTGCTGAAGAAGGATTGTTTCATTAATTCTCCTCACCATACTGTCTTCCTCAGTCTGAATCTCTTGGACAAGCTTAACCACTGGTATTCCAAGGCTAGTGGGGAAAACTGTGTCTGCTCCATAAACCAGCTGGAATGGTGACATGTTAATAGACTTCTTCGTTGTAAGCCTGTCGGCCCACAAAGCATGCACCAACTTTTTATGCCATGACCTTTTGTTCTCTTCCAGCAGCTTCTTAATGATTGTAACCAGGCTTTTATTTGATGATTCAGCTAGGCCATTACCCTGGGGGTAATAGGCAGTTGAATGTCCAAGTGTTATTCCGTACCTATGACAGAAATCAATCATTCTTTTGGATCCGAAAGTAGCAGCATTGTCAGTGATTATTTTCCTTGGACAACCAAAACGAGATAAGATGAAGTCCTCTAGGAACCTAATGATGACAGAGTCAGTGGCATTCCTAGTGGGTATAGCTTCTATCCATTTAGTGAAGTAATATGTAGCAGTTAGGATCCATTTATGTTGTCCAGAGGAGGCAGGATGAATTTCTCCTATAAAGTCTAGGCCCCATTGCATGAAAGGGCCCTCTATGGTGATCGGTTGCAGAGGGAGGGGAAGGAGCTTTCTTTTGCCCTCAAAGATTTGGCATTTGTGGTAGGCAAGAATCATTTGGTGGACATCATTAAACAGTGTAGGCCAATAATAACCAACACTGAGTATTTTGTTCGCTGTGGCTTTCCAACTCAGGTGGCCTCCACATACTCCAGCATGAAATTCTTGTTTAACATTTTCAGCCTCAGGTTCAGACAAGCATTTCAGTAATAGGCCATTTGGGTTCTTCCAGTACAAATTTTCATTCAATATACAGTAGTTTCTGGCTTTGAGTTTTGTAAATCTGGCCTTAGTTTTTGTCAGTTTTGGGGGAGCATTGAGATTGGTGAGGACGTAAAGGATATTAGAATACCACGGAGAGTTTTGGAATTTCTCTTCTATTGTGGGATCAGGCAGGCTCTCCTGCTCATCCAAGGCATTCACCATGTTAATATCCAAGGCCTGCAAATTTGTTTCAGCCATTAATTGGGCCAGGCCTTGACCTTTGATCAGCTTAGTGGGTTTTATTTCAAGGTCGTATTCCAAGATGGTAGCGATCCATTTGCCCCTTTTCCCATCAGGGTCTTGGGACAAGATATCCTTAACCACTATGTTTGGCACATAGGCAATGGTGTGAGAATGCAAAATGTACACCCTAAAGTCTTTTAAGGCCTGCTTTTCCATGATGTTGTACTTTAAGGGTGCATCTCTTAAGGCTTTACTGAAGAAGGCTATAGGCTGTTCATTACCTTCTGAATTTTTTTGCAGCAAAACTGTAGCTATTGTGTGTTGGGAAGAAAATGAAAAGATCAGAAAATATTTTGAGAAGTCAGGGCTGATAAGTACAGGGGCCTGAGTGAGCGCAAGTTTTACTGACTCAAAAGATTTCTTGGCTTCAATAGTCCACTTAATTCCTGCACCTTTCTTTAGCATTTCAGTCATTTTTCTAAGGTGCTCAGCAAGATTAGGAATGAATCTCCTGGGAAATTTATCTTCCCTATAAAGGACTGCAACTCCTTGATGTTCCTTGGATGTGTAATTTTAAGTATTCCCTCAACTCTCTATGGGTCTATCCTAATCCCTTTCTCAGATATAATGTGGCCCAGAAGCTTACCTTCTCGCAGCCCAAAAACAGTCTTCTTAGGATTTAAGGACAAGTCGTACCTTCTACATTTTTCAAAGACTTTCCTCAGATGTTTCAAGTGTTCTTCTTCAGTTTTAGAAAAGACAGTCAAGTCATCCAAGTAGATAACTATGAAGTGTCCTATCTCATCTGAGAAAGCAATATCCATTGCTCTCTGGAAGGTAGCTCCAGCATTCATCAATCCAAAGGGCATTTTCACATACATGAAGGTGCCCCATGGAGTGGTAAAAGCTGTTTTGAGTTGATCTTCTGGGAGTAACAGAACTTGATTGTATCCTGAAAAACCATCAAGCAGGGAGATTCTCTTGGAGCCCACTACCTTCTGTAGGATATGTTCCATTCTAGGCAAGGGGTAGTTGTCTTTCAGGGAGGCTCTATTGAGGTTTCTAAAGTCTATGCATAGTCTGATCTCCCCTATTTTCTTCCTTACAAACACTAAGTTTGACACCCAATCAGAAAACCTCACAGGAACAATTATGCCTGCATCATACATTTTCTTAATCTCTTTTTCTACTGCAGGCAATTGTTTTGGGTTTATTCTTCGAAGTTTTTTTCTGAAAGGCTTCTGATTTTCTTTTAGTGGTATCTTGTGTTGTATGATGTTGGTGTCATAGGCCTTTAAGTCTTCATAGCTCCATGCAAACACATCAATGAATTCCTTAAACAAGTCAATGTATTTTTTCTTCATGCTTGCAGGTATAGACTTAGCCAGTTTTATCATTTTGGGTCTGTCTTTAGTGCCTATGTTGCATTCTTCCATATCTGAATCAGCATGTTCTATGGTGGGCTTTTTTTCTACATCATCAAAATCAAAGAGGTCCTCTAAGGGTGCCAGGCCTCTGGGTATATTCTTGTCTTTGGCCTGCAGCACTTCGACCTCTTCATTTTCTGCGTTTTCAATATTTACGTTAAAATTTCCAGTTTTCTCGGAAAAAGAATTTATTTCTATGTTACAGGGTGTTTCTTGTTCATCTGGGGGATCCTCACTTGGGCAGCTATCATCAGAAGTTGAGTCTAAATCCGAAAATTCAAACTCATTCCTGCCCACCAGGAAATCTTCGATCTGTTTGTCTCCTTCAAAGACCTGCCAATATTTTTCATTGTCTGGCACTACAGGCCTGAATTTGGTCTGAATGATAATTTGTTGGTCAACTGGGGCCTTAGGATATGAGCTAGCTAGACAAGTTAATCTATTTGCAACTGCGTTTTCCCCCTAGGAATGAATACTAACTCATATTCAACAAACGTTTTCAGCAAATCTAGAGTGTCATTCCTGTATGCCCTAAGCCTGGGGTGTTTTGCTGAATACTCACCATTCACTTGTTTGATTACCAACTCTGAGTCTCCTCTCACAGCTATCTTACGGGCTCCTAACTTTTTCAGCAGATTCAGCCCCAGGATGAGAGCCTCATATTCTGCAATATTGTTTGTGCATTTGAAATGCAGATTCACAGCGTGGCTCTCTGCATGATCATTTCCTATGTTACGCAGCCACACTCCTGCTCCAGCACTCTGCCTAGTACAGGACCCATCAAAGTTCATTTCCCACAGGGGTTCGTTATTTGCTTCGTCTTCATCCCCTCCCCTACAGCTGGATTCGCCATTATGTTGAGTTGTGAGGCTTGTGCTAGGAGGGGGGTCATTTTGTGGTTCATTATGGGCAAGGAGATCAGGGAGGTGGCTAGCTTGATGTTCTTGTTTTGTTTCTGTTTCATTCAAAGTTATATTTTCAGCAGTTCGCCCATGGTCTTCTTCATCGTATTCTTCCATAGTAGCCATTATGTTGAAATCCATGGGTTGTATGTTTGTATTTCCATTATCTGATCTCGGCTCTTCTGAGGATTGGTCATTGTAGAGAATGAAAGAGTCTAGATCTGTATGTACAGAGTATAATGGTGAGTTTTCAGGTTTCTTGGGGCTACTGACTAAAAATTTCATCTGAGACTCTCTATACAGTCTTCTAAGTTGGCCAAATATAGGGATAGTGGCATAAGAGCCATCCATCTGCATTGTTCCCTGCAGTTTGGCTCCCCATGATCTAGATAGCAGCATGCCATACTTGGGTGGCACATCTGCTACCACCACATCCATGACCATACACTTCGCAGGAATCTGAGTCAAGCTCACACATAAGTCTTTGATTAGGCCTATGCATTTTACTCTGCTAGAGTCAAATGAATATAGATCTTTGTAAGGTCGGGTTATCTCTAGGCCTAGCCTCTCCATCACTACCTTAGGCATTAGATTGTGTGATGCACCAGAGTCATGCATGGCATTATGGAGGATCTTGTCATGAATGTTGAGACTGATATAAAAAGGTGGAACTACCCCTTCCTGAAACTTTCCTTCAATTTTTGGACCAAAGAGCAGGGCTGGTTGATCATCATTCAAATTTACAGTATCATTGTTTTCCCCTAGATTTAATGCTTTCAAAATTTGGCCTTTATATACATTCTGAGTGGCCAGTTCAGATAATGGTACAGAGATTTTGATTTTAGCAATCTCACTCTCTAAATTGAAAGCGGACTGCGTCTTGGAAACACTTGACTCTGTTTTATTTGCTACTGCCTTAGTAGCTGGATCAATTTGTGATTTCTCACTATGTACAAGGTTGGGAACTGTTGTATCAGGAGCATTAACTGTGGTGCTAGTGCTGCTAGTTGGTTGGCTTCGTTTTTCATTGTTTTGGTTGTCCTTCTCCTTATGTTTACCAGAACTTTCAGCTGTTGTTTTGTTGTCTGCAACAGATGCTTTAGAGGATTTATCAGGTCTTTTCTTGATGGTTACCTCAGGATTCTTGGCTTTGGGAGTATATTGGTTTTTCTTACTCCTAATTTCATATTGTTCCCTGACCTGTAACATGGCATTTTCAAAATCCTAATCTGTAGTCTTCAGTTTCTAACCGTTCCTCCTCCCAATATGTAGGTGAGGGCTGATCTTCCTCTGAATCACAGTTAAGGACTGAGCCCTCTGCTTCAAACATGTTTATTGTATTCCCTTCAGATTCTTCAATGATTCCCTCATCCTCATCTAAAAAGTTTTCTTGAAATGGGGGGATAATTTGTTGGTCTGACTCTCTTTGTCTGTTGGGAGCAGCATTGTTTCTTCTAATGTTTTGGTTCTGGTTTCTATTTTGGTTATTGTTTTGGACAACCATCCTTTTAACCATTTGTTGAAGTTCTTCCACGTTTTTGGACAGTCTGTCATATTTGGGATCAGATGTGGAAGCTATACTGTCATCCCTATATGTTACCCTCTTTTCAGCTTTTAGTCTTGCCCCTTTTTCCATCAAGTTTGCTTCTATGGTTATTGCTCCTTTCTGCATGTCTTCCAGGGTGGTGTATTCTTTGTCTCTAAGCTCATAGGCCAGGTCAGCATCAAATCCATCAGGATACTTAGCCAGGGCCATACCTTGAGGAGGCTTCATGTGTGGAGGGAGGGCATTATAAATGCTGTTGAATCTAGTGGTGTAATCGTGAACACTCTCTCCTACATTCCTCTTAAGGGACATGTATTCTGCTAGGAGCTGGCGAGGGTTTGCTCTAACCTCCCATTTGTTTATGAAGATCTGGTATAATGCAGGGAGATCTTGAATACTGCCAGGAGGTAGATTTTTAAACCACTTTTTCACCTCACCTCCTAAGCTTTGGGAAAAGATCCTCATTTTGATTGTTTCATCATCAGTTTCCATATAATCAAAAGAGTCCTCCATTTTATCTACATGTTGTTGAGTTGTTATGGACTCTTTAGCAGTGAAGTGTGGGATTTTTTACTGATAATCATTGGGCAAGGGTAACAAGGGTTGAGGTAAAAGTAGAGGTGCATACCAGGCTGCCATAATGATGTTCTGATGGGGTATAGGGTTAGCTTGAGCAGCTGGTATTTGGATGACAGGGATGTTTGGACCAGCAGAAGTCTGTTGAGCAGATCTAGGGTGAGAGAGCCCCAAGTTTTGAAGGAAGTGAAAATCAGGTGGTGTGGAAGGAGGGGTTTCACTGTCCCTAGTGTTTTGACCACTGTTAGATGGTGTATTGTAAACTTCGAGGTCTTGCTGGTCTAGATGATTGGATGACCTAGTTCTCGGTAGTCTATTAGGTATGTCTAGGCCAGGGAGGAAATGTGCTAGAGCTGTTAGGTTTTCTGGTGCAGAATTAGCTCTAAGAATGTGGCTGGAAATGGTTGGTCTTTTAGGTGTAGGAGCTCCTTTGAGGATACTCTCTGGATTTTCAACTATTTCCGGTGGGTCAGGGTTGGGATAAGCTCTTGTGTGGATGGTTCTGAAAGCTAGAATGCTATTTATAAGCCAAGCAACTTAACCCTATTTGTCACTTCTACTATGGTTAATGTTGTCTCAGGGACTGGCCTCCCAGTGGGGTCTTCATTATGTTTCGGGTCTGGTCTTCCAGTGGAGTCTGATACGAAACCAAGATGATCAGCAGGCCTACTGATCACCAGTGGAGTCTTTTAACGTTTAGGCACAATGGAGTCGCCAGGTGGGGGGTTTAGGATGTTTCTAAGGGGTACACTGCCCACCACAGTGCTCAAGCACTATCACCTTTCAGGAATCTCCTCTAAAACAACAAGCTCCAACCAGAGATTGACTGGGAGGGCATTTACCAGATATGTCACCTCTGAAAAGAGGATGAGATCTGGAGGCTACCTGGCCCTTTCCAGGCTCTGTCTAAGAGTATGGTGGATATTCAATAATGGAGGTTGATTCAAGAAAGGGGTGACTTACTGTCAACCTAACCAGAGTTCTAAGTTTCTGAGGTTTTTACGAATTTTTAAGGTGAAATGTACTCAGCAGTCCCCAGCGGAGTCGCCATTATGTTGGGGTTCCCATGTTTTGGCCAGGTTGACAAGACCAAAAGATGAGACAACATAGAACCACTTTCAGAACTTAGGATCTAGCCCTCCTAGGTCCAGAGAGGGATCTCTCTATATGAGTCAAATTATATGTCTTTGAAGCTCTAAATTATGTTTTTAGGCTAGTTGTAGGCTCATGGTTGCTTGTTTGGTTGTTGGGAATCAGGAAATAAGAGTCCAATATAAGGCAAGGGTGAGCATAGAGTAAACTAGGCAAAGGTAGATAACTCAGAGAACATCAAGGCCATTGGGCAATGGAGTCAAGAAAGGGTTTACTTGTTGTTCAATGTGCAAGCTTTCAGTTGGGCAGGTCATCTAAATCATTTGGATCTTAAAGGATAGAAGATGGAATGGAACATTAAGGACTGGAAATGAAAGGAGGAGAACCATCTAATTCTGTCTATAGATCAGGTCAAAGGTCATTTAACTCCAGGCCTGCTTGGACAAAATCAGAGGCAATTACAAGAGATCTTAGCAAGGCTAGCTGGTCGTGCAAGGATCCTAGTGGACAGGGCTAACACTAATCCCCAGTGTTCCCAAACCTTCCAGCTAAATCCTACCAAGAACATCTAAACATGGACTTCATCAATTCATACATCAGAGCGCAGGCAATGTCATCCACTACACTGGTTAAATCAATCGAAATCAATATTTAGATACACATATAAGCAGAAAACATTGAGGCAGGGAGAGCAAGAAATATAAGGCACCTATCAAGGGTGAATCCTATATTATACTTCTGTTGCCTACCAGCAGAAATGAAATGAAATGTAGCATGCAATGAGAGCAAGTCAATCACAAATACAGAGAAAGAGGAAACATCACCAGCTGCTTTAGATCAAGATCCAAAGAAACATGCTTGTCATATTAAAAACAACACCAATCAGGTACATCATAGCCCATAGCTTGAACATTCAGTCTGAATAAATCTAGTCTCAGTCTATCTTACAGTGTACACAGAGAACTCATCTCAAGAGGAGAATACTTGCATTCATTGATATCTCATCAACAAAACTTACAAAGTTTCCTTCTGAGTTTTATAGCTGAAGAGGGGCAGAAGAGGTAGGTGAAGAGTTAAATGTAGTATTAAACTCTGAAACGAAAGTAGGAAGAAACATTCTGTTGATTTGAGACCCTGATTATATGGTTTTCTGCGAGCTGGACTTTTATGTAACCCTCGATGTCTTTGAACTGGTACCTCTACCTTCTAAAATCCCTAAAAAGGCACAAAAACTTCCATTTCTTGCCTCGAACCCTCTGCTGCTCCCATACTGTCTTTGTTTGTGCAATCTAAGCTTTAATGGTGCCGGAGGAAGTTTGCAGAGCTTGAACTTTGTTCTTTAAATGCGAGTCCTGTCACCTCGCCGTTGTATTGAAAGTTCTATAACCATGGCGGCGTTCACCATCTGATAACCCTGCAAAATATGGGACTGGGTGATGAAATCCATGCATAAGGGGTAGCTATGGAAGACGGGAGGACATAAACATGGCGGTAGTGAGAACAGTGTTTTTGAAAGAAATGAATGTGAAAAATGCATTGATATGGAGGAAAAAACGACAAATAGGGTTTGGTGTGAACATGCTTTGTGGACTGTTAGGTCATGACCGAGGGACGTAGATCAACAGTGGAGACCAAACAGTTGGACAATATATGAAATGGGGCGGAATGTACAAAAACATTAAACTTTAATGCAAATACGAAAGTTTGGGCTGCGGAGAAAATACAAAAGACAATGCCATGAAATGCAATGGAATGCGACGAGATGTATGGGAATGATCGTACGAGGCGGGACCTAACACGGAAAGCGCAGATCGCAAAGGCGGAAAGTGCGATGGCGGAAAGCGGCACAAACAAAAACTGCACTTTGCGCTTTGCGATGGATCCAACTGGGATGAGCGCAGATCGCAAAGGTGGAAAGTGCGACAGCGGAAAGCGACACAAGCAAAAATTGCGCTTGCGATATTGCGATGGAGAGGAAGAATGCAATGGAGCGATCTGCGATCGCATCGCAAATATTTGCGATGGATCTAACGATCATAACGCGCGAGAATGCGATCTGCGATAGATGCGATCGGGCGGAGTTGCGATGCGAGAACTTGCGACGAGGGGAAAATGCGATCGGGGGAAAATGCGATGGGTGGAAAGTGCGATGACGCGACCGATCGCATCGCAAATATTTGCGACGTAGTCCATCGCGTCGCAAATATTTGCGATGGACAATTGGAACATTTCACATAAACATGCGCTTTTGCGATTATGCAATCAGCCCCTAAGGCTTTTAGCGCTTGGTTTCTGGGAAAGGGTTACGTGGGGAAGTGGTTAAGGTTTAGCGAAAAGGGGCTAAGCCCTATTACAAGGTCAGAAAGTGGGTTTTAAACCCATTTTAGTGCGTTTTTACACCAAAGGGAGGTAACGATAGAGGGGTAAAGGGGAATTAAGGTCAAAAAAGAGTAAGGGAAGAATGTAAAGGGGAATCTTTGGGAAATTAGAGGGTTGATAGGGGGAAATAGAGGGGAACAAAAACACTTTGACAGAAAGAGGAAAAGGGAAAAAGGGACATTTGCAGGGGTACAAGGGGTAACGCAGGTCTTAGGGAGAGGAACCAGCAGAGGGGATTTGTATAAGGCAGAGCACAGAGAGACCTCAAGGATGATGTGTCTTCAGGGGAGATGCATTCCTTGAAGGTCTCCAGAAAGACACAGCCCCCAGCTTGCTTGTCAAGAATTTCATAGGGGGGCTAACAGAAGATACCTAAAGAAGCTTGGGAAGAAAGGGTTTGTACTTTTTTCACTTTTGGGGCAATGGAATCAGAAAAGTATTTCATTTTGGAATGTGATGCTTTCAGAGACATTAGGTACAGTTACCATAGTTGATCCAAGAGGATCTTGCTTCAATGCAAATCGACAGTGAGGTCCAGTCGGCTCTAGTTTGTCCAATGTCCAGTTTAGTCTTCAATTCGCCAGGTCCTCTAGTGTTCCGAATGAGAGTTACTTCGTCTTGGTTGGTTTCATGGTTATGCATGGTGAATTCATGATTACTTGGTATGTGTGGTAAAATGCAATAGTGAAAAATATATAAAGGATCTAAGTTCCCAAGTCCTAAAAAGACCCAAGGACTACGTCCTATACCTTGTAATGGTGCAAATATGGTGGAAAATTTGTGTAATGGACTAAAACCTAGTACCTAAAGACCTAGCGCATTAAAGCTTGGTGTAAACTATGCTTTCGGGCTATGTTATAAATCCTTGCAAATGAAATAAACCTAAGCTATAAGTTTCGGACCTTGTATTAAAGCCATATGCTATAAAATTTGCAATACACAGTCCTAAACCGCGGAGCAGATAACCGTAGCGGAATCGGAATGCTTGTGAACAGGCGGAGGTGTCGGCATTTACCGCAGTAGTTAACCGTAGAGTCTAACCTCACCATATGACCGCAACTACTGGGAAGACCACAGCGATTTCGAAGCTGGCATGTGAACAGACCGAACCGTCATGCGAAGCCACCGGGATAGACCTGAGGTGGCAGCAGCGGGTTAGACCGTAGCGGTCACATGCTAACAATTTGATCCTTCCATGCCATTAGATAGTTGTCAAGGTATAAATTTATATTATAAGGTTTATTTTGGGTTTTTTGTGGTTGCGCCAAGCTGTGAATTCAAACCATCATACAACTACTTCATTAGGTGTTAAAACGCAATTGCACTGAGACCCTATTCTCATCTAAACCACTTTAATGTTCAAACAACCATGCCTAATTTGGCTTCCAGAAGTTCGAGACCAAATCCTATTTAAGCTTGGAATTTTCTTCATGAAGGGAGGTGTGAATTTATATTCGGTTACTGAGAGACATAAGCAGTTTTGTTTTCAGCATTGCTTAGTCGTCCGGAGGCGAAATCAGGAACCAAGACAGGCGTTGGAAAGCTAGGAGAGAGAGATTTCTGTTTTCAGTGACCAGAAGTGCCTGCGAGCACAATCAGTCTGGTGCTTTACTATGTAAATACCTCCATGGATTAATCCTAATAAATCGGACGCCCATCTTGAAAGCAGACCAGGGACGAACTCCGTAATCAATGTTTTTTGTCTATGATCTTTGTTATTTGTTGCAATTTCATTCTTAATATGTTGTTGTTTTAAGTCATAAATGCTTTATATTTCCTTCAATCTTTCACATTAAGCAGTTCAGTTAACAATCAATTCACTGATGGAAATTAATCAATTCTACTTCAGCACTTAATTTTGATCACATTCAGATCAAGAGTATGTTAGCATAAATTATGTGGAATTGTCTTTTCAATGAGGGAACTGTTAGAAGGTTGGGTCAGCTCATCATCAATTTGAGTAAGAAAGGGATTGAATTACAAAAGGAAAAAAACAAGGAGGCTGGTAGTCCCATAGACTATTTTTAGTCTCGTGGATGTTAAAATATCATTCATTCATTCATTCATACATTTGTTTTCATGCTACTTATAAAAAATTGTATGCCTAAAATATTAATCTCGTGCTTTGTAGATTAGTTGTATGATTGTTCATCTGAAAGCAAAAATATTTGTTCTAGGTTCTTGTTCTAATTGTGCTCAACAAAAATGGGAAACATATTCATGTTTAGTAGTTTGTTTAGGAGAAATTGAAGAAAATTAGAGACTATGATGGGATGAAACAAAAATCACGAGCAAACAACACATCTAAGTCATATTGGAACATATAAAATAATTTAAGGATGTCTAAAATAGTTAACAAATTCTATTTAATTATTAGATATGAAGAAATAAATCATGCATCATTGAAATTTCATAAAGTGTAAACTTACAAACTAGACAAACAATATTGTTGCAAGAAAAATTCAATTCAAGTATAAAGCATTAAATGTTAATATTTTAGTGTAAATTGATATACAACCTCTATTAAGCTTGTTTAGAGTATATTCAAAATATCTAATTTTATTAGAATGTGACTGAAGTGGTCTAAGAGCATGTAGAAGTAATTTCTACATAAACACATCCAAATCAATAGTCTATGTGTGCAACATAATAACAAATGAATGAACCAGGGGTGCTTAAATTGAAGTCCAATTTGACTTGGTGTTTGAATCCCATGATTGTCTATAAAAAATGCTTGGTGATAAAAAAGATACTAAAAGCTCAATAAGATTTAAACAAAAGAATGTTTAAATTCAACATGTAATTTCATTTGTCAAACAAAACTTGTGTTTGGAGTACCAAAAGAAATATAGTTTTAGCTTGTCCAAACATATTGTGAACCTTACACATCTTATTGAATATCTATTTGTGATGGCCAGGTAGATAAACCAAATAACACATTGTTTAAATAAGATATGTATCTATAATAATTTAATAGGAGACTATAATTAGCTTAAACTCTTTTCAGTGCCTAGTTTCTTTAATATTGTGTAGGCTTGTAATCCTAGATCTCCTATTGTTAGTGTTGTAACAATAGTTACATCCTACATCATGTTATATGTTGATTTATTAAATGGTAAGGAAACTTTAAATATCAAATAGGTTTTAAACATCTGACAAGAAAGCGATAGCTTTGAATTCTGTTTATATAACTTGAAAATTGTCAAATAAACTTGGTTTGAGATATGCCAATCATCAAAATCACTGATCCATTGGTAAAAGAGCAATTTCATATAGCTTATAAAGACTTCGGTGAGGCATTTTAGTGAAAATATGGAATACTAGTATCATGGTCTATATTGAGCTTATGCAAATACAATTATTTGGAAATAGCCCAATGCTCCATAAGTTTAGTTGTCTACCAACCCTTAAAGTCTATCACATCTTGTTATGAAAATGACATCGATATGTTTAAGTTGAAATTATGTTATGATATTTTATCATTTATTTTTTATTTTTTAATTAACAACAATTATAGTGAACAAGAATTAGATATAGTTGTGATGCATTGATTCAACATGAAAATTAAAATGATAATATTTAACCACCATTGCCACTTCCAAAAAAATACCCTTTTTCATGATGACCAATGGACATTTATAATAATAATAAAAAAGAGGACATTTAATGCAGGTCATATGCTAGGTACATCAAAATCAATACTTAGAGTGAGAGTGTGGCTCTTATAAAAATATATCCAACTTCTAAGGTCAAAGACCTAGAGTCTAAATCCTATCATCTAAAAATTCTAGCAAGAACTTCAAAAAATTAATTTGAAAACATGATATAGCACTAACCAATCAGTGGCAATATTTAGAAAGCAAAGTTTCTCCATATGAGATTGTTCGTAACAATGGAAAATTTTTAGTTTCCCACACTTTTTTCAGAAATAGGGAATTACTTAGACAATTTCCCATTGGCCTTTATTCAAAGTGTGCATACTAATCAACATATATGAAGCCCTATCCACATGGAATTCCTTGAAGTTTAATCTTTGAGAGCATTCATCACCTATCACATGGCCCTTTAGTCCGCCAATATTATGAAATGTGCAAGTCCTAAGGATTTTGTGTTTTTATGGTGTTGAAATGTTTGATAGTATTTCATTGTTATCATGACAAAATCATTTGAATGTCTCTTCTCCTCCTATATATCATTGAATTATTGAAGCATTTATAGTTCACACACTTCAATAAATTTATGCTTTTGTACATATAGATAGTATTTTCCTTGGCCCTTTTCCAATTAATCTACTTCTTACTTTACCCTCAAAACTAACCATTACGAAAAGTGTAAAAAAAGTGGTAAAGTAATTACAACATATGATTTCACCAAAAAAAAATGGTGTCTAAACCAAAAAGACAAAAATGTTACAATCAATATAAAGAAGGATGGAAAGCATACCAAAACATGCCACCATTCTTCAACATTTATTCTATGCAAAACAAGTGTAGTAGGAAAGTCTAGTTCCAATACTATTTTTATGATTCATATGATGGAGAGTATACTCTAAATATAGATGACTCTAAATGCATTACAAGTCACTAGAATGTAATCTTTACAATTGAAAAAGGGTTGTGTCATCTATGTCATATCCAACATAACTCAAACAATACTAGATATGAAGAAAAATCCCTCGACAGAAGAGAAAAACAAAAATGAAATCATCCTAAATATTAATTGTGTTTATGTATACATGAATCTTAATGTGCTACATGAACAATGTTAATATGGAATTTGTGATAGTATATCCCTTTTGTCATTTAGTTTTCTAAGTCTGAGAAATGTTTCAATTACAAAATCCATGACCATAGGATTATAAATTTAGTGTCCAAGTTTAATCTATAAAAGCAATAGCTTTTGTATTAAACATAGCAACTTTTCATGAGAGAAAGTCATTTACAAAACAATAATATTAAATTCTCCATCCATTTGCTCACAATAATTCCAAAGTGTTGGCCAAGATTTCCATTGTGTGAATCATGCAGTATGAAAGCACCATGATCACCAACATAGTTAACCTCATAGCCCTCTTCCCACGCCACTAAATCTTTATTATAAAAAAATAAATATAAAAAAATAAATAAATAAATAAAAATAAAAATAAATAAATAAAAATATCCAAGCATAATATATTAATATGTTAAGATCAAATTGCTATAAACTATATACAAATTATAAAGGTTTTGGTGCAGCGACAAGTCCATTGAGAAATGTGGTGTGCCCATGTTTGATACAAATGAATGTGTATAGAAATTCAAATTCTCATTTGTGAGTTGAGACTGAGACAATTTTTTGCAAGGGATAGTATCTATGGAGTAGACATTTACAAGGCACATAGGTCCTCATACCAGTTTGGAAAACCAATGCATATGCGTATAAAATTTTCATTTCCAATATTCGATGTTTCCTCGTAAAAAAAAAATATTTTTGTTTTGATCTAGCAATGATCAAACTTACCTTGTCGATGCAATAATAATTAGTAGTAAAAAAATTCGCGTTGCGCCTGACCTAGAGGCTCCCTGAACGTTGTGCAGAGCTTGGGCCGTTGACCGCTGCCATGGCCCTCCCGGAGCCTGATTCGGGTGGGGCTCCTCTCAACAACGCTTCGGATTCATCCCATCAGCACCATCCAGATGATTCCGCAAAAAAAATTTCCTCGTTGATTGAATCAATGGGCCCTCAAAGAAACCATTCGACGACTCTAAGTTCATTAAAAAACTAGATGAAATTCCAGAGATCAACCTGCCTCCAAATCTACCACACAGAGCAGCTCTATCTCTGTCTGAAAAAAGGAATTTTCGGTCAGTTTATAGGATTATGGCATTCACCCAAAACTATCCAAAAAAGGGTGGAACGAAATTGGTCCCAAGTGACTCACGGGAATATCTCCATTCGATTCTGTGGTAGAGGATATTTCACTTTCCACTTTGAATCCAAGGATGACAGAGATTTAATCTTCAGAAGTGGCCCTTATTTTATGGATACCAGAGAACTATATTTGAACATATGGACTCTGGACTTCAACCTGGAACTGGATGTCCCCAACGTAGTTTCGGTTTGGGTTCAGGCTTTCGCATCTCCCTCTGCATTGTTGATTAGGAGTTCATAAATTTTTCTCAAAATTAAAAGTTACAAGATCGGTTTGAAACTAGGATGGTTGTGTATATCTCATCTTCTTGATTCTGGTGCTGCGAACAGTTCGAAAAACCGATGTCGTATGAGAGAGATATCATGTTCTGATCGAAATCCCAAACAACTAAAATTTGCGACAGGGTTGATAGGGATGCCCAGTCAGCAAGGTGGATTACATAGTCAGCAAAAGGAATATTCCTTCCTCATAGCCAACCACAGGTTGACAAGTGGCAGAATTTTATTGGACAATTGGTTGTACGTTGTTTTTGAGATGGCCAAAAAGAAGGTGACACATGGCTAGCCCTGAGGTCGCCACATGTCCCTGTAGTGGTGTATTAAAATTTTGTGGAGGTTGAAGGAGTCGAACTGTGCACCTCCGGTAAAGCACGCACCCACCACACCGCATGAGCTACAAGAAGTTCTTAACTGTTATATTTTTCAGGTTTGGTATAAATTTTATTGCAAAATTCATTGGGGGTTGGGGACCGTCGGCGGTCCCCATGGTGGTGTTCACATTGCAATGTAACCATAACATAAAACGTGTGGTCTATATGACATCCAACCCGCTGTCCGCTAACATTTCTGCAACGGTTTCGCTATGTCACATGGCAACGTTAGTGATAACGTTATCTCCGACGGTTTCTCCACTAACCTCCAGCGTTAAATGCGCATTCAACCCCAGTTCAAATGTATTACCATGGTTCAAGCCTTGATTTTTGCTCATCCAAAAGTTATGTAACCATGTTAGGTGGGTCATGTGCCCAACCACTACCCATTAAATGTTGCGGTCTTCTCCGGCGGAGTTTTTGGAGGCGCGTTAATTATGGCAGAAATCCATTATTTTAACTCCAGTTAAATGGAGTTCTCCACTTTTAGTGGAGCTTTTCTAGGTGTACCTGGGAAAATGAGTAGGAGACTCAATTTTCGCCCATTATGAGTGAATGAAGAGTCATTTTTTACTAATTGGAGCATTCTGGAGCCATTAGTGCAGAGAAAACAACCATTAGAGGCCTGTAACTACATATATTTGCAAATTTTTGAGCATAATGAAAGATGGACATGCCATTGGGAGTTGGACCAGCAGATGTAGCCCAGGAGGGGTGAACTGCTTCATCATGCCTGCTGTGTAAATTTTATGTGGTGACTTATTTCTTTGTTTAACACTATTTTTTAGTGTTATTTGTGCTTATTTCATGCTTCTAATTCTCTAAAATCATCTACAATTCATGGCTAAAATCCTCAATCCTTAAGAAAACTAATGAGACAACTATGCACATGTTTATAAACTGAAAAGACACTTAGCACAGAAAAAATAATACAATGCTTTCATATCAGATTGGTATCAGAGCTAGAGTTTATTCTCTGGTGTTGTTTAGTGCAAAGAATTGTTTAACTATTTGCAAGTTTTTAGATTCTTACTAGGCTCAAGCTCAAAAGAGGAGAAGGGAAATTGGTGGGAGCAGAAGGGTCTCAAGAAGAGCCAAAGCAAAGGAGAGCAAGATTGCCACAATCTCCACCACCTACTTCACCTCATAAGGAATCAGAAGCTACTTTAAGTATGCTTCATGAGGAAGGAGAAATCCATGAAGAAGTTGATCCCAAATACGAAGAAAGAGTATTCAGGAAAGCATTCCTTGACATAACTGTGATGGTTAGAATCATTTATCGAGAAAGGAATGAGAGACTTGAAGGAGAAGGATCCAAAATTCACAAGGAAAGATAGGGATCTTCAGGAGGTCACAATGATGAAGATAAGTCAAAGAAGGGAAATGGAGGAAATGGAGGCAATGGAGAGCCATCATCCTCACCCTCATCATCATCATCCTCTACTTCTACTTCAATACATCAGCCACATAAGTCAATGAACACTAGTAAAATTTCTTTTTTTAAACTTGATGTTTAAGTTTGAATTGCCAATGTTTAATGGTGAAGTCAATGCAGAAAAGCTTGATAATTGGAGGTCTATCTGAGAATCTAGAACCTTCAAGATGATGATACCAAAATCCAATTAGCTTCATTGAGAATGGAAGGTGCAGCACTTGTTTTGTGGGAAGCCAAGACAAAGGAGGAGATCAAAAAACATGGTAATATTATTCTATCATGGTCAGATTTCATTACTGCTATAAAATAACAGTTTTATCCATTAGCTCATATGCAGAAAGCCATAATGAACTGGAAAAACTTTAGGCAATTAAAGGGACAAAATGTGCAAGAATACACCCAAGAATTTAGGAGAAGAGCTCTCTTATTAGGGTTAGATTTGCAGAGCCAAGATGCTTTTCTCAAGTACATAGGAGGCTTACATAGCTACCTAAAACATACTATTCTCATGTTTAACCCCACAAGTCTAGATGAAGTATGAATTCAGGCCACACATCTAGAAGCTAGAGGGAAAAAAATTTCTAAAGAGGGTAGAAAGAAACCTTTTAATGGTAAAAAAAAATAGAAGACCTCAAAAGGTAAAAAAAAAATAATGTATCTCTTAAGAAAGATGGAGAAAAAGTGGTTTTTAAACATTGTTCAAAACAAGGCCATGATGAAACTCATTGTTGGAAATTACATCCTGAAATGAGACCAAAGAAACCCAATAAAAAAGGGAAACATAAAATTGTAGCTACAATTCAACATGATTTAGGAGATGATTCATGTGATGAATCTAAGATTACAGCTATGGGATTGAAGAAAATGAAGGGAAAATAAATTGAAACTAAACCCAGTACTAGTGCATCAAACTGTCACATACATGCTCCAAATGAAGAAGAAAGAATAGAATTGTTTCATGTGAGAATCATATCCAAACATATACCAAGATTGAAACATTGTTTGATAGTGGGTCACAAGCAAACTTAATCTCTGAACACTTGGTCAAGAATCTTAACCTTGATACCATACCACATCCAAAACCATATCCATTAGGTTGGATTTGTAAGGATGCAAATTTACAGGTTTCAAAGAAATGCATATTGTGGTTTGCAATCACTGCAAATTTTGTTGACACAGTTGAATTGGATGTGGTTCCGCTTGACATAATATGTATTGTGTTGGGGAGTCCTTACTTGTATGACAGGAAAGCGATATTCTATCCCCATGAGAACAAGTATCATTTATTCAAAGATGGCAAGGAGTACATTGTTGGAGCACATCGCAAGAAGATAAACATTGCTATGGTAAATGCTGGACAAGTAAAGAGGCTAGTAAATTCAAGTAAAAATTTTGTTCTTCTTATGATTAAGCCTAAATTTGATGTTAGTCATGAATCATTTGAGGGATGTGATCATAAGTTGAAATCAGATTTATATGCTGTAGTTAATGCACATCATGAGATGTTTCAGGAGCCAACAGGATTGCCTCCAAAAAGAGAGATTCAACATGAGATTTAGTTGCAGCAATATTGTCCTCTTCCAAACATCGGCATGTATCGCATGTCGATAATCAACAATGTTGAAATAAAGAGGCAAATCAAAGAGATGTTGGACAAAGGAATCATAAGGCCAAACACTTTGCCATGTGATTCACCCATAGTCTTGATACTGTTAGCTCCCCGTAATTTGCTATATTGATTGAGATACAAAGGTATAGGGTAACATCAAACCAAGCTTTGGAATCCTAAGACCTAGCCTTCCTAGATTCGGAGAGGGATCTCTCAAGTAGGTGCAAATATATGAGCTTATTTGCTGATTAGGGTTGATTTTAGGCTAGATGTTAAGTGCAGCGTATTTTGATTGTTTTTTGTTGGGTATGATGCTCAGATAGATTTAGATAGAAAACGAGGAAGATTGTTAAGTCATTGGGCAATGGAGTCAAACAAGGTCATGAATGAGTTCATCAATGGTGTCAAAAGCATTTGTAGGGAAATTTAACTTGGTTGGTGGATCTTTAAGGTTGTGAAGGATCAAGAGATGGACATTAAACTTGAGAACAACAAGCTAATAAAGGGCAGAAATAGAATCCTTTATATACTTGTAAACTGAGGGAGTTTAGAAGATTTATAAGCATAGCAAGAGAATCAAAGGCTTAAGAAAAACTAATCCATTTGATTTTAGACTGAAAGAAGATAATCAACCAAGACAACATTCAGATAAAACATAGAAAGGAAAAACTTATTGAATCTTTCATGGGTTTTATCATCAAGAGCAGGAAAAACATTTAAGTTGCACAAGTAACTATAACCATAGAAGAAGAGACAAACCCTAGCATCCATAGTGATAGCTATGAGAGTTCCTTGAGACAATTTTAGCTAAGTAAGGCAAAGAGCATGATTAAGACGGACTTCTTTGACAAACTATAGGCAAAGCTGCTTCACAAGAGGATTTCAAGAACAGAGTATTTTAGAGGTAACAATATGCAGGGCTAGCCATAAATCATAATTTATACTAACTAATCTAAATCATTAAAGAAAATAGACAATCCAAAAACTTATTAGAGAGCAAAATATGAATTCTCTAACATATCTTAAGCAGAGGAAAACATTTAGGCAGTGAAGGAAACAAACAGATCTAAGGTGCCATCAACAAGCACATCTTAGTCTAAATTTTTTGTCCTACTGTAGCATAGATGGATGGAAAACATATGAGAAACTTAGAAAACATTAACAAGAGAAAACTTCACCATCAACCAGGCCTATGGATCCTGCAAACAATCCTTCTCCATCAAAAAGTGAATCAGATCATGCATAAGATCCAAGACATCAATTTCTCATCAATGGCTTCAAGGGACTATGTATTACTTCAGCATAAGTCATCAACATCCAACCAAATACATAAGACCCTCATGCTCTATTTATGGAGCAATTGAGGAGGTGGAAACCCTAAGAGGTTTCCAGAAACCCTAATTCAGCCATAAATGTCATAAATGTGCTTAATGACCATGCAAGGCCTAAGACACATAAGAGATAAGATAATAGATGAAAAAAAACAAAACATAACTCCCAAATCAAATTAGGATTGATTTTCCCAAGAAAATATTAAAAACCCAATTTTCCATCAATTAGTGTCTTTTGTTGACTTTTTGGCAAAAAGTTGTCCAGGGGCGCAGCGCCATATCGGCAGAAAATGGGGTCTGTTGCAGCTGATTTTAGGACCCCTTCCCCACATCGGATTTGGCCCCGTGATGGCTAGTTGGAAAGCTTGAAGAGTCTAATTTCTAGAAATACTTGATTTGTGATGAATGGATTCCATTTACCTCCTCAAAAATCCAATATCCCGTGACTTCTCAACGCGCAGCGCCAGGCCTCAAAAGGAGGCAGAAAGGTCATTTTTCAAGTGTTTTTTGACCATTTTAGGGGGAAAAAATGCTCCAATTGACCTGAAATTTTTTGGGTAGACTGCTAGTGACATGAAAAACCCAAAAATGTAAACTTTAGTAGCTGAGGATGCCCCAAAAAAGAGCGTAGCGCCTAGGGTGTTGCGCTCCTAGGGGCCAAAATTTGGAAAAAACAAAATTTTATCCAAATTGCCTCAAAATTGGTGGGGAGGTCCCTCAAGAGGTTTGAGAAGCCTGTGGAAAATATAGAGCCATGTCTTTAATTTTTTCTTGGTCTTTACCTTCTTTGAGTGCTAAAATTTCATTGAAAAGGGTATCCTCATTTATCATAAGTGGATGACTAATGTTATGGTTGTCTTCTTGGCTGCCTTGTCTTTCACTTGTTGTATCATCATGGTCATCCTCTGTATTAATTCATCCTTCTTCAAACTCTGTCATTACTATTACTACTAGATCTTCCATCACCTTGTGCATCATTATTTTTCCCATTGAGAGAGTAATGAGCCTTACTGTTGCCTTCAATATTTTCATCATTGTCACCCTTTTTCTACCTTTAGTACTGTTACCTTGGTCTTGGAGTTTATCATCAGCCTTTGCATCTGCTTCAATTTGGCCTTGTACTCCATTGATGTCCTCTCAATGGCATTCTCTTATCACTGTCTCCTTCATCAAACCCTATTTGTGCCTTGTTGGTTTCCTCTTCTTGATCTGTTGTTTCTTTATTTTCACCTACTTTTTCCTCATTTTCAATAGTTTCATCCATATTGTCACTGCTTTCACTTTGACTAGCCTTATTTTCACGTTTATAACACATTTTCCTCTTGACTGTCATGTTTATTTTCTTTGATGACTGTCACCCCAATCACTGTCTTCACTATCTTCTCGACTTTCACCTTTGCTCATCAGCAATACCTCTTTTTATACTTGGGAGTGCTTCATGTGTATCATCATCCTCCCTGTCTTCACCCAAGTGCTTACTTTTTTGTATATCTTAAGACAGAATGGTTTTTTGACTTGGTGAGAGATTTAGGTTTAGGGAGAACAGATGTGTGATGTGAGGGCATATTTTTAGAAAATGAGGGCAAGATGAAGTAGGCTTAGGATAGTTTCAGAGTTTTTAGAAGGAGGACTATTGGTACTGAGTGTCTTTAAGCTAATGACAACTTCAAAATGATATTTCTTACCCTAGAAGGTAAAATGCTTGATTGGCATGAAGATTAGTGTTTGACCAAGCCTTTAGGTTTTCCAACTTCTCTTTTGATTATGTAAGAGAAAAACTTGGAAAGGTGAGAAGAGGGGCCACTAACCTTGTTTTAACCCTTTGCAGGATCTTGGAAGCAAAAAATTGGATTTTGGCCACTTTCTGAGAAAATTTGACCAATTCTGCTCTATGCGTAGCGCCTGCCCAGGGGCGTAGCACCTGGCTCCAAGCATGTAGCATAGTGTTATTTAACACTGCACCTACCTCCTTTGTACGCAGCACCGGGCTCCAGGTGCATAGTGCCTCTGCCAGTGCACAGCGCCAATTTACAGAGGGCATTTGGAGGCCTTCCCGATGTCGAAATGAGTTCCGTGATAGCTCGTTGGAAATATTGAGGAGCCTACTAAGAAAAAATTCTTTTGGTTTTTCATTTTTTTTCCATTTAGCTGTTAAAAAACTGATTCTCCCAACACTGTTCAAAAAGTGTTGAATGATGGTGCAAAAATGTAGAGTGTTGGTGCAGAAATGCAGAGTGTTGGTGCATACCATTTTTGGATGCCTTACTCAATTCCAAATTGAGCTCATGATATCTCATTGGAAATATCTTTAATTCTAGTTGTCTTTTGATCCATCAATAAAGTCATTTGGACACTCCAACTGTGAGAAAACTTGATTTTCCCAAGGTCACTCCAGCAGTGCAGAACTTCTCTCGTGACACCTGTATTTTTTTATATTTCTCACAAACCATGATACCTGTGTAAACACTGAAGCAGGTTTTTCTTCTTGGCCCTATTATGGACAAAAACCTCTCTCACTTTTTCCAAATTCATCTCTGTTTGGTCAGAAACACAATTTAAAGAAAAACTAGCCCTAGTTGTGATACATGACTTGTCTCTTGGAATGAATTCTTGGAAAATGATGGAGGCATGATGTTTATGAGCTGGTATAGACATATTATTTCTGACATGATCTAACAAATTAATCCTTTGCTCTTGTGTATCCTTTTCATATCAAACCCTAGCTTAGTTGGAAGAGGAAATTAGGGTTTGGTGTGAGGATTTAGGGCTGCCTTGCAGAGGGAGGGGAATGAAGGGGTTAAGGGTTGTCTAAATTTTTGGGGAAATTTTCGGGGATATGGATAGATGTTAGGGAGTAGGGGAAAGTGGAATTTCAAGAATTGAGTGAGGGGAAGGGGTCCAAAAGTTCAAAACACAGGCCTAGTCTTAAAAAGTGTCAATTTGTGGCAATAGACTAGGTTTTGTAAAAAAATGATGATTCTGAGGGATAGGAGTGATGGGAAGTGTTTATGGAGGTATTTTAAGGATAGGAGGAGTTGTAAGAGCATAAAGATATAATCCTTGTTGAATATTTAATCATGGAGGTCATGAAACCAAGAAAAATTCCCTTGAAAACCCTAGTTTTCTCTTAAAATAGGCATGTTGCCTCTCCTTTGCTATAGGTGTCTTTAATGATGAGTTGGCCTCTTACCTTACCTATTTCTCTGCTTATAGCCACCTTGACACCCCTTGCAGAAATGTCAAAATGGGTAGTTTTCCTTTGCAGACTTTGTGCTTTGCCAAAGAGGCCTTCCTTGGAATATTTTCTGATCTCCTTTGGACAACCAGTTGCTGATTTTCATCCTCTTTGATTTTAGTTTTTTGGCATATGAAAAATAGTGACTTAGATCATCAAAACAACCCTAAAACCTATAAAACCCTAAATGACCTAGTGGGAGGCTCTTTGGACTTGGTCTCTGCTTGAAGACTTGACTTGGGATTATTAGGTGTAAAACAGAGTTTTGGACAAACTGATGTATTGAAGATCCAAAATCCATGTATTTGATTTATCTAAAGAGCCTACAGAGATAGTTTTAAGATCATCAATGCTTGATGCATTTCGGAGACATCAGAGAGTTGATTGGTTGGTGACCTTAGGTAGCAGTGGAGGGGTTGGGAAGTAAAATAACAGTGGGCTTGAGGCTAAAGGTGACCAGACAATAAAAAAATGAATAGCATGAGCCCATGATGGGTCTTTTGGGAGTAGCAGGCTGACCTTGACATGAAAGGATGATAAACTAGTGAAACTTTATCCTAAGGATAATGAAGGCAGTGAGATTTCTAGAACTCATAATGTTCATGAACTTTGTTTGTAGAAATCTAGGATAAGTATTTTAGTCATCCATGAGAAGCAAAAATTACTGATGACTAATAGTGGCTCCACTTGCAGAGGGAAACTCCTTTTCAGGAGGTGTCCAGAACTTTAGATCTCTGGCTTTATGGTGACCAGTGCCTCATCCATTGGGCAGATTTTTACCTCTTTTCATTTGTTGATGCTTGCTTGAAGCTGTGATCTTAGTAATTTGAAAAAACATGATAAACATCAACATCATCTCTACCTACCCAACCTACTTGCCTAACATTTTTTCTTCCTTGGGTGCATTTGAACTGGCAAACCCTTGACATTTTTCTTTTTTTGAAAACACAAATCAAACTATCTAATTGTACCCTTATCTCTTCCAAGAGTTCAGATTAGGCTAATGAACTCTTTTATTCTCTACCTAGTCTACTCATTTGTCAAGATTAAGCTATTTGACAAACTTTATTCTCTATCCTACTAACATGAAATTGAAACATGAGTAAACTAGGATTAAGCTATCTGATTTATCATGAGCTGTGGCATTGAAACAAGTTGCACACAACCATTATTTTTATACCAACAAAACTAGAAAGTATAAGGGTAGTAATCCATCATTTGTTATGCATCCCTATCCTTCTCTTTGGTTCAGTTTTAAGCATGTGGAGCCAGCATTCTTCATTCATAATCTATTTCTTTTGACAAGTCAAGTTCACATGATTTGACAAGCATATTTTTCACTAACTTATCAGCAACAAATTGAAAACATGTTCAACCATGATTAAGCTAGATGACTGAACAAGAATTTTTGGCACAAGTAGTGGCATTTAGGCTTGCACACTTTCAGTATCACTATTTTTTGGGAATGGGGTTGTACCACTTTTCAAATCTGCCCTCTTTTTCTACCTTTCTTTGTTTTTGTGTTTTTTTCATTTTTTCCAAAAAATATAGAACTAAAAAGATGCTCACAAGGCTAAGATTATTTTGCATATCTATCTATCTATCCTAATCTAACCTACATATAATATACATTCATTTGGTGAAATCTCTTTTCCAACACAGCCAATCAAGAAGATCATTTCATGAGGGATTTTGTTTCAGCTCTTTGAGAGTGCTGAAGAAATAAAAATGCCACTTCCACCTTAATTTTTTTCGAACAATAGTGCCTAAAATGTTCTTGAAATTCTACATCAAACTGCTCTTGACATGTTTAACTCCTTCTTCAAGTGCCTCTAAAAATTGAGCAAAGGGATCTTGAAACAATACCTGGCTTAGAGGATTTGGGAGATAAGCTTGATCCATGACTGCTTCTTCCTTCACTTGGCTGAGCTTAGGAATCCTTTGGGAAAGAAACTCATCCTCTTCCTCATGATCATCTGAACTGGTAGACTTATCATATATTGCAATGTTTTCTTCAAGAAGTCTTGGTATGCTCTGATTTAGAGGATTTAATTCTATGTGAAGCCCATCATGTTGATGAGTAGGAGCATTCTTAGGTGATAAATCTTCTTCAGAAAGAGGTGCAGCAACTCTTATGTGATTGTAAATTTCCAAGCCTTCATCTACAATTTGAATTTCAATGGGACTTGGTGGCTACAAATCTGAAGCTGAAGAAGATTCTGTGTCCCAAATGATTTCATCAACCATTTCAGGAAAAGGTTTTTCACTTACAACTTGCTCAAGAAGTTCTTTTTTTTTCCAATTTCAACATCAAAACTAAAAGACTGCTGGTTTCCAATCATATGAAAATTATTTCTGAAGGATTGAAGTGAATTAGAGCAAAGAATCAGAGACTCCTCACTTACTTCTAAACTTTCAAGGCTTTCCTCATCAGTGTCATAGGTGATTACCTTTTTTCAAGCTGATGATACTGATCTTCTTCCCACAAACCTATTGATTGCTCTAATTTATATTGATGATTCTAATTTATGGTAGATGGGATTGGTAGGAGAAATAACATAAATGTTTTGCTCATATGAAGGCTTAGAGGTTGGCTGCATGTTTAGCATTTGATTTATTTCCTCTTCATTTAAAAGTGGAGGAATTTTTCTCTTTTTTAGGATAGAAGTACAACAGTTCTATTTTTCTTGTGAAGGCTGATTTTGAGGTTGAATGTTTTGTTGAGCCTCACCTAGAAGAGATGGTGAGTCATCACTTGTGTCTTCAGAGAGATCTTGTGGGTCTTCTTCTATTTATTGCTTGATTTCTTCCTTAACTAACTCCTCTAATTTTTCATGATAGTTATCTTGAGAATGAAATTCATGAATGGATGTTAAGAGGTCTTCAGGATACAAATTTTCCAAATCTTCATCACTATCTATAAGGTACTGTATGATATCCTGAGATTGATCACAACAATTTTCAGCTAATGATAGAGATGGGCAATACCCTATATATTGTTTATAGATTACCTTGTGGAAATCCTTCAAGGAAAACAAGATGCCATGTTCTAGCCATTCATACCAATTTCTTGCCTTACCTTCTAATGTTGCCATAAACATTTTCATGAGGCAGTCCTCGTGCCATTCAACCTTTAACCTCCATACATGTATATGAAAATTGATGAGATGTAACAAGGGGTCATCAACTTTTTCTTCTTGAAATATAGGTAGGTTTTTTAACCAATTTATTTTAGGCATTTTGTGTGGGAATCTAGGGATATTATCCCTACTCATTGGGGCATATCTTCGTTGTACTCTTGGATCCATGTTTATAAATCAGAAATGGTCACTGAATATTTTCAACCAGTCTATATTTCTCTACCAGTGGAGTCTTTAGGTCTATTGAAAGTTGTGGAGTCGCCAAGTGGAGGCTTTCAACTTTTCTGTCCACCTTAAGCATGATTGGGATTGCTTAATGCATTCCCAAGGGAGTCTATGAGAGCTAGTGGGGTCAACAAGGCTACTGAAGACTATTGGAGTCGCCAGGTGGATGTTTTTGTAATTTTTAAAGGTATGTATACAATGGTCCACCACCAGAATTTTGATAAAAATAAATCTAAGGACTGTTTTTGGCTTTTGATATTCTTTATGTAGCCTTAAGGTTTCAATGAGCATCCTCTAACTGAGTCATCATCTTGCTAGGATGGTGAAGCAATTAGTTTCTACTCTTGGCTATGAGTTGATTTTTCGAGTCAAACTGAGGACCTATATGAGTCCATAAGAGTCTGTCAGGCTACTATGAACTCAGTCCCACCGTGAGATCTAAGGAATAATTAGTTTGTCACTAACTCGGAAATTCCAACCATGATCACCATTATGTTGGTGTGAGCGGTGGGATAAATCCACAAGATAGTACTCTTAAGGGTTTTTTGAAAGGTTTAGGGAAGTCTAAGTTTTTTTATCACTCAGAGTCCCACTGTGATCTCCATTATGTTGGTGTGAGCGGTGGGATAAATCCAAAAGATAGTACTCTTAAGGGTTATTTGAAAGGTTTAGGGAAGTCTAAGTTTGTTTATCACTTAGAGTCCCACCGTGATCACCATTATGTTAGCTCACCGTAATTTGCTAGATTGACTGAGATACAAAGGTATAGGGTAACATCAAACCTAGCTTTGGAATCCTAGGACCTAGCCTTCCTGGATTCAGAGAGGGATCTCTCAAGTAGGTGCAAAGATATGAGCTTATTTGCTGATTAGGGTTGATTTTAGGCTATATGTTAAGTGCAGCGTATTTTGATTGTTTTTGGTTGGGTATGATGCTCAGATAGATTTAGATAGAAAACAAGGAAGATTGTTAATTCATTGGGCAATGGAGTCAAACAAGGTCATGAATGAGTTCATCAATGGTGTCAAAAGCATTTGTAGGGCAATTTAACTTGGTTGGTGGATCTTTAAGGTTGTGAAGGATCATGAGATGGACATTAAACTTGAGAACAACAAGCTAATAAAGGGCAGAAACAGAATCCTTTATATACTTGTAAACTAAGGGAGTTTAGAATATTTATAAGCATAGCAAGAGAATCAAAGGCTTAAGCAAAACTGATCCATTTGATTTCAGACTGAAAGCAGATAATCAACCAACACAAAATTCAGATAAAACATAGAAAGGCAAAACTTATTGAATCTTTCATGGATTTTATCATCAAGAGCAGGAAAAACATTTAATTTGCACAACTATAACCATAGAAGAAGAGACAAACCCTAGCATCCACAGTGACAGATATGAGAGTTCCTTGAGACAATTTTAGCTAAGTAAGGCAAAGAGCATGATTAAAATGGGCTTCTTTGACAAACTATAGGCAAAGCTACTTCAAATGAGGATTTCAAGAACAGAGTATTTCAGAGGTAACAATATGCAGGGCTAGCCATAAATCATAATTGATACTAACTAATATAAATCATTCAAGAAAATAGGCAAGCCAAAAACTTATTAGAGAGCAAAAGATGAATTCTCTAACATATCTTAAGCAGAGGAAAACATTTAGGCAGTGAAGGAAACAAACAGATCTAAGGTGCCATCAACAAGCATATCTTAGTCTACATTTTTTGTCCTACTGCAGCATAGATGGATGGAAAACATATGAGAAACTTAGAAAACATTAACAAGAGAAAAATTCACCATCAACTAGGCCTATGGATCCTGCAAACAGTCCTTCTCCATCAACAAGTGAATCAGATCATGCATAAGCTTCAAGACATCAATTTCTCATCAAAGGCTTCAACGAACTATGTATTACTTTAGCATAAGTCATCAACATCCAACCAAATACATAAGACCCTCATGCTCTATTTATGGAGCAATTGAGGAGGTGGAAACACTAAGAGGTTTCCAGAAACCCTAATTCAGCCATAAATGTCATAAATGTGCTTAATGACCATGCAAGGCCCAAGAAACATAGGAGATAAGATAATAAATGAAAAACACCAAAACATAACTCCCAAATCAAATTAGGAGTGATTTTCCCAAGAAAATATTAAAAAACCAATTTTCCATCAATTAGTGTCTTTTGTTGACTTTTTGGCAAAAAGTTGTCCAGGGGCGCAGCGCCATATCAGCAGAAAATGGGGTATGTTGCAGCTGACTTTTGGACCCCTTCCCGACATCAGATTTGGCCCCGTGATGGCTCGTTGGAAACCTTGAAGAGTCTACTTTCCAAAAATACTTGATTTGTACTAAATGGATTCCATTTACCTACTAAAAAATCCAATCCCCATGACTGCTCAACATGCAGCGCCAAGCCTGAAAAGGAGGTAGAAAGGTCATTTTTGAGGTGTTTTTTGACCTTTTGAGGGGGAAAAAATGCTCCAATTGACCTGAAAGTTTTTGGGTACACTTCTAGTGACATGAAAAACCCATAAATGTAAACTTTAGTAGCTGAGGATGCCCCAAAAAAGAGCGTAGAGCCTAGGGTGTTGCGCTCCTAGGGGCCAAAATTTGGAAAAAAAAAAATTTTATCCAAATTTCCTCAAAATTGATGGAGAGGTCCCTTAAGAGATTTGAGAAGCCTGTGGAAAATATCGAACCATGTCTTTAAGTTTTTCTTGGTCTTTACCTTCTTTGAGTGCTCAAATTTCACTGAAAAGGGTATCCACATTTATCATAGGTGGATGACTAATGTTATGGTTTTCTTCTTGGTTGCCTTGTCTTTCACTTGCTGTATCATCATGGTCATCCTCTGTATTAATTCATCCTTCTTCAAACTCTGTCATTAATATTGCTGCTAGATCTTCCATCACCTTTTGCATCATTATTTTTCCCATTGAGAGAGCAATGAGCCTTACTGTTGCCTTCAATACTTTCATCATTGTCACCCTTTTTCTATCTTTAGTACTGTTACCTTGGTCTTGGAGTTTATCATCAGCCTTTGCATCTGCTTCACTTTGGCCTTGTACTCCATTGATGTCCTCTCAGTGGCATTCTTTTATCACTGTCTCCTTCATCAAACCCTATTTGTGCCTTGCTGGTTTCATCTTCTTGATCTGTTGTTTCTTTATTTTCACCTTCTTTTTCCTCATGTTCAATAGTTTCATCCATATTGTCACTGCTTTCACTTTGACTAGCCTTATTTTCATGTTTATGCACATTTTCCTCTTGATTGTCATGTTTATTTTCTTTGATGCCTGTCACCCCCATCACTATCTTCACTATCTTCTCGACTTTCACCTTTTCTCATCAGCAATACCTCTTTTTGTACTTGGGAGTGATTCATGTGTATCATCACCCTCCCTATCTTCACCCAAGTGCTTACTATTTTGTATATCTTAGGACACAATGGTTTTTTGACTTGGTGAGAGATTTAGGTTTAGGGAGGATAGATGTGTGATGTGAGGGAAGATTTTTAGAAAGTGAGGGAAAGATGAAGTAGGCTTAGGATAGTTTCAAATTTTTTAGAAGGAGGGTTATTGGTACTGAGTGTCTTTAAGCTAATGACAACTTCAAAATGATATTTCTTACCCTAGAAGGTCAAATTATTGATTGGCATGAAGATTAGGGTTTGACCAAGCCTTTAGGTTTTCAAACTTCTCTTTTGATTGTGTAAGAGAAAAACTTTGAAAGGTGAGAAGAGGGGCCACTAACCTTGTTTTAACCCTTTGTAGGATCTTGGAGGCAAAAAATTGGATTTTGGCCACTTTCTAAGAAAATTTGATCAATTCTTCTCTGTGCGTAGCGCCTGCCCAGGGGCGTAGCGCCTGGCTCCAGGCACATAGTTCAGTGTTATTTAACATTTCACCTGCCTCCTCTGTGTGCAGCGCCGGGCTCCAGGTGCATAGCGCCTCTGCCAGTGCGTAGCGCCAATTTGCAGAGGGCATTTGGAGGCCCTCCCGGTGTCGGAATGAGCTCCATGATAGCTCGTTGGAAATATTGTGGAGTCTAATTTCCAAAAATTATTTTGGTTTTTCATTTTGTTTCCATTTACCTATTAAAAAACGGATTCTCCCAACACTGGTCAAAAAGTGTTGAATGATGGTGCAGAAATGTAGAGTGTTGGTGCAGAAATGCAGAGTGCTGGTGAAGAACACTTTTGGATGCCTTCCTCAATTCCAAATTGAGCTCATGATAGCTCATTGGAAATCTCTTTAAGTCTATTTGTCTTTTGATTCATCAAGAAAGTCATTTGCACACTCCAGCTATGAGAAAAAATTATTTTCCCAAGGTCACTCTAGCAGTGCATAACTTCTCTCGTGACACTTGTATTTTTTATATTTCTCCCAAACCATGATACTTGTGTAAAAATTGGAGGATTTTTTTCTTCTTGGCCCTATGATGGACAAAAACCTCTCTCACTTTTGCAAAATTCATCTCTGTTTGGTCAAAAACACAATTTAAAGAAAAACTAGCTCTAGGTGTGATACATGACTTGTCTCTTGGAATGAATTCTTGGAAAATGATGGAGGCGTGATGTTTATGAGATGGTATAGACATATTCTTTCTTACATGATCTATCAAATGAATCCTTTTCTCTTGTGCCTCCTTTTCATATAAAACGCTATCTTAGTTGGAAGAGGAAATTAGGGTTTGGTGTGAGGATTTAGGGTTGCCTTGCAGAGGGAGGGGAATGAAGGGGTCAAGGGTTGTCTAAATTCTTGGGGAAATTTTTGGGGATAGGGATAGATGTTAGGGAGTAGGGGAAAGTGGAATTTCAGGAATTGAGTGAGGGGAAGGGGTCCAAAAGTACAAAACACAGGCCTAGTCTTAAAAAGTGCCAATTTGTGGCAATAGACTAAGTTTTGTTAAAAAATGATGATTCTGAGGGATAGGAGTGATGGGAAGTGTTTATGGAGGTATTTTAAGGATAGGAGGAGGTGTAAGGGCATAAACATATAAGCCTTGTTGAATATTTAATCATGGAGGTCATTAAACCAAGAAAAATTCCCTTGAAAACCCTAGTTTTCTCTGAAAATAGGCATGTTGCCTCTCCTTTGTTGTAGGTGCCTTTAGTGATGAGTTGGCCTCTTACCTTACCTAGTTCTCTGCTGATAGCCACCTTGACACCCCTTGCAGAAATTTCAAAATGGGTAGTTTTCCTTTGCAGACTTTTTGCTTAGCCAAAGAGGCCTTCCTTGGAAGATTTTTTGATCTCCTTTGGACAACCACTTGTCGATTTTAATCCTCTTTGATTTTACCTTTTTGGCATATGAAAAATAGTGACTTAGATCATTAAAAAAACCCTACAACCTATAAAACCCTAAATGACCTAGTGGGAGGCTCTTTGGACTTGGTCTCTGCTTGAAAACTTGACTTGGGATTATTAGGTGTAAAACATAGTTTGGAAAAACTGATGTATTGAAGATCCAAAATCCAAATGTACTTGATTTATCTAAAGAGCCTACAGATATATTTTTTAGATCATCAATGATTGATTCATTTGGGAGACATAAGAGAGTTGATTGGTTGGTGAACTTGAGTAGCAGTGGAGGAAGGAAAGTAAAAGAACGGTAGGCTTGAGCTAAAGGTGACCAAACAGAAAAAATGAATGGCACTGGGCTATGATGGGTCTTTTGGGGGTAGCAGGCTGACCTTGACATGAAAGGATGATAAACTAGTGAAAATTTATCCTAAGGATAATGAAGGCAGTGAGATTTCTAGAAGTCACAATGTTCATGAACTTTGTTTCTAGAAATATAGGATAAGTATTTTAGTCATCAATGAGAAGCAAAAATTACTGATGAATAACAGTGGCTCCACTTGGGGAGAGCAGCTCCTTTTTCAGGAGGTGTCCAGAACTTCAGATTTCTTGCTTTATGGTGACCAGTGCCTCATCTATTTGGAAGATTTTTACCTCTTTCACTTGTTGATGCTTGCTTGAAGCTGTGATCTTAGTAATCTGAAAAAACATGATTAACCTCAACATCATCTCTACCTACCCAACCTACTTGCCTAACATTTTTTTCTTCCTTGGGTGCATTTGAACTAGCAAACCCTTAGCATTTTTTCTTTACATGAGCAAATCAATTTATCTAATAATTATACCCTTATCTCTTCAAAGAGTTCAGATTAGGCTACTAGACTCATCTTTATTCTCTTCCTAGTATACTCATTTGTCAAGATTAAATTTGTTTGACAAACTTTATTCTCTATGTCTCCTGTATAATTAGAGCATGAAACGTAAATGATTAAGCTATGATTAGTCATGAAAGAGTGACGGCATATGCACAAGTGCACACACAACCATTATTTTTATACCAACAAAACTAGAAAGTATAAGGGTAATCAATCCATCATTTGTACTCGATCCCTATCCTTCTCTTTGGTTCAGTTTTAAGCATGTGGAACCAGCATTCTTCATTCCTAATCTATTTCTTTTGACAAGTCAAGTTCACATGATTTGACAAGCATATTTTTCACTAACTTATCAGCAACAAATTGAAAACATGTTCGGCCATGATTAAGCTAGATAACTGAACAAGAATTTTTGGCACAAGTAGTGGCATTTAGGCTTGCACACTTTCAGCATCACTATTTTTTGGGTATGGGGCTGTACCACTTTTCAAATCTGCCCTCTTTTACTACCTTTCTTTGTTTTTGTGTTTTTTTCATTTTTTCCAAAAAATCTAGAACTAAAAATATGCTCACAAGGTTGAGCTTATTTTGCATATCTATCTATCTATCCTAATCTAACCTACACATAATATACATTCATTTGGTGAAATCTCTTTTCCAACACAGCCAATCAAGCAGGCAATTCCATGAGGGATTTTTTTCAGCTCTTTGAGAGTGTTGAAGAAATAAAAATGTCACTTCCACCTTACTTGTTTTCGAACAGTAGTGCCTAAAATGTTCTTGAAATTCTGCATCAAACTGCTCTTTGACATGTTTTACTTATTCTTCAAGTGCCTCTAACAAATGAGAAAAGGGATCTTGAAACAATACCTGGCTTAGAGGATTTGGGAGATAAGCTATATCCAGGACTACTTTTGCCTTCACTTGGCTGAGCTTAGGATTCCTTTGGGAAAGAAACTCATCCTCTTCCTCATGATCATCTAAACTGGCAGACTCATCATGGATTGCAATGTTGTCTTCAAGAAGTCCTGGTATGCTCTGACTTAGTGGATTGAATTCTATGTGAAGACCATCATGTTGATGAGTAGAAGCATTCTTGGGTGATAAATCTTCTTGAGAAAGAGGTGCAGCAACTCTTATGTGATTGTAAATTTCCAAGCCTTCATCTACAATTTGAATTTCAATGGGACTTGGAGGTTGCAAATCTGAAGTTGAAGAAGATTCTGTGTCCCAAATGATTTCATCAACCATTTCAGGAAAAGGTTTTTCACTTACAACTTGCTCAAGAAGTTCTTTTTCTTTTCCAGTTTCAACATCAAAACTGAAAGACTGTTGGTTTACAATCATATGAAAATTATTTCTGAAGGACTGAAGTGAAGTAGAGCAGAGAGTCAAAGACTCCTCACTTACTTCTAAACTTTCAAGGCTTTCCTCATCAGTGTCATTGGTGACTTGTATTGGCTGATTACTTTTTTCAAGCTGATGATACTAATCTTCTTCCCGCAAACCTACTGATTTCTCTTCAAAGTTAGTTTCTATTTGGAGGACATCATCATTAGACTTATCAAACTTTGGAAAATTATCAACATAAGTAACATCACCAATCAAACATATTGGATTATCATTTTGTTCTTCTTTGAGTTGATCTACAAGTTCACTTTCTAATTTATGGTAGATGAGATTGGTAGGAGAAATAACATAAATGTTTTTTTCATATGAAGGCTTAGAGGTTGGCTGCATGTTTAGCATTTGATTTATTTCCTCTTCAGTTAAAAGAGGAGGCATTTTTCTCTTTCTTTGGATAGAAGTACAATAGTTATCTTTTTCTTGTGAAGGCTGATTTTGAGGCTGAATGTTTTGTTGAGCCTCACCTAGAAGAGATGGTGAGTCATCACTTGTGTCTTCAGAGAGATCTTGTGGGTCTTCTTCTATTTCTTGTTTGATTTCTTCTTTAACTAACTCCTCTAATTTTTCATGATAGTTATCTTGAGAATGAAATTCATGAATGGATGTTAAGAGGTCTTCAGGATACAAATTTTCCAAATATTCATCACTATCTATAAGGTATTGTATGATATCCTGACATTGATCACAACAATTTTCAGCTAATGATAGAGATGGGAAATACCCTATATAGTTTTTATAGAATACCTTGTGGAAATCCTTCAAGGAAAAGAAGATGCCAGGTTCTAGCCATTCATACCAATTTCTTGCCTTACCTTCTAATGTTGCCATAAACATGTTCATGAGGCAGTCCTCGTGCCATTCAACCTTTAACCTCCATACATGTATATGAAAATTGATGAGATGTAACAAGGGGTCATCAACTTTGTCGTCGTGAAAGATAGGTAGGTTTTTTAACCAATTTATTTCAGGCATTTTGTGTGGGAATCCAGGGATATGATCCCTACTCATTGGGGCATATCTTCGTTGTATTCTTGGATCCATGTTTATAAATCAGAAATGTTCATTGAATCTTTTCAACCAGTTTAGATTTCTCTACCAGTGGAGTCTTTAGGTCTATTTAAAGTTGTGGAGTCGCTAGGTTGAGGGTTTCAACTTTGTTGTCCACCATCAGCATGATTGGGATTGCTTAATGTATTCCCAGGGGAGTCTATGAGAGCTAGTAGGGTCAACAGGGCTACTAAATACCAGTGGAGTCTCCAGGTGGATGTTTTTGTAATTTTTAAGGGTATGTATACAATGGTCAACCACCAGAATTTTGATAAAAATCAATCTAGGGATTTTTTTTGGCTTTTGAGATTCTTTATGCAGCCTTAAGGTTTCAATGAGCATCCTCTAACTGAGTCATCATCTTGCTAGGATGGTGAAGCAATTAGTTTCTACTCTTGGCTATGAGTTGATTTTTCGAGTCAAACTGAGGACCTATATGAGTCTATAAGAGTTTTTCAGGCTACTATGAACTCAGTCCCACCGTGAGATCTAAGGAATACTTAGTTTGTCACTAACTCAGAAAGTCCCATCGTGATCACCATTATGTTGGTGTGAGCGGTGCAATAAATCCACAAGATAGTACTCTTAAGGGTTTTTTGAAAGGTTTAGGGAATTCTAAGTTTGTTTATCACTCAGAGTCCTACTGTGATCACCATTATGTTGGTGTGAGCGGTGGGATAAATCCACAAGATAGTACTCTTAAGGGTTTTTTGAAAGGTTTAGGGAAGTCTAAGTTTTTTTATAACTCAAAGTCCCACCGTGATCGCCATTATGTTAGCTCCTTGTAATTTGCTAGATTGATTGAGATACAAAGGTACAGGGTAACATCAAACCAAGATTTGGAATCCTAGGACCTAGCCTTCCTGGATTCGGAGAGGGATCTCTCAAGTAGGTGCAAAGATATGAGCTTATTTGCTTATTAGGGTTGAATTTATGCTCGATGTTAAGTGCAGGGTATTTTTATTGTTTTTGGTTGGGTATGATGCTCAGATAGATTTAGATAGAAAACAAGGAAGATTGTTAAGTCATTTGGCAATGGAGTCAAACAAGGTCATGAATGAGTTCATCAATGGTGTCAAAAGAATTTGTAGGGCAATTTAACTTGGTTGGTGGATCTTTAAGGTTGTGAAGGATCATGAGATGGACATTAAACTTGAGAAAAACAAGCTAATAAAAAGGCAGAAACAGAATCCTTTATATACTTGTAAACTGAGGGAGTTTACAAGATTTATAAGCATAGCAAGAAAATCAAAGGCTTAAGCAAAATTGATCCATTTGATTTCAAATTGAAAGCAGATAATCAACCAAGACAACATTCAGATAAAACATAGAAATACAAAACTTATTGAATCTTTCATGGGTTTTATCATCAAGATCAGGAAAAACATTAAGTTTCACAAGTAACTATAACCATAGAAGAAGAGACAAATCCTAGCATCCATAGTGACATCTATGAGATTTCAATGGAAAATATCGAGCCATGTCTTTAAGTTTTTCTTGGTCTTTACCTTCTTTGAGTGCTCAAATTTCACTGAAAAGGGTATCCTCATTTATCATAGGTGGATGACTAATGTTATGGTTGTCTTCTTGGCTGCCTTGTCTTTCACCTGTTGTATCATCATGTTCATCCTCTGTATTAATGCATCCTTCTTCAAACTCTGTCATTAATATTACTGCTAGATCTTCCATCACCTTGTGCATCATTATTTTGCCCATTGAGAGAGCAATGAGCCTTACTGTTGCCTTCAATACTTTCATCATTGTCACCCTTTTGCTATCTTTAGTACTGTTACCTTGGTCTTGGAGTTTATCATCAGCCTTTGCATCTGGTTCACTTTGGCCTTGTACTCCATTGATGTCCTCTCAGTGGCATTATTTTATCATTGTCTCCTTCATCAAACCCTATTTGTGCCTTGTTGATTTCCTCTTCTTGATCTGTTGTTTCTTTATTTTCACCTTCTTTTTCCTCATGTTCAATAGTTTCATCCATATTGTCACTGCTTTCACTTTGATTAGCCTTATTTTCACGTTTATGCACATTTTCCTCTTGATTGTCATGTTTATTTTCTTTGATCACTGTCACCCCCATCACTGTCTTCACTATCTTCTCGACTTTCACCTTTGCTCATCAGAAATACCTATTTTTGTACTTGGGAGTGATTCATGTGTATCATCACCCTCCCTATCTTCACCCAAGTGCTTACTATTTTGTATATCTTAGGACACAATGGTTTTTTGACTTGGTGAGAGATTTAGGTTTAGGGAGGACAGATGTGTGATGTGAGGGCATATTTTTAGCAAATGAGTGCAAGATGAAGTAGGCTTAGGATAGTTTCAGAGTTTTTAGAAGGAGGGCTATTGGTACTGAGTGTCTTTAAGCTAATGACAACTTCAAAATGATATTTCTTACCCTAGAAGGTCAAATTCTTGATTGGCATGAAGATTAGGGTTTGACCAAGCCTTTAGGTTTTTGAACTTCTCTTTTGATTATGTAAGGGAAAAACTTGGAAAGGTGAGAAGAGGGGCCACTAACCTTGTTTTAACCCTTTGTAGGATCTTGGAGGCAAAAAATTGGATTTTGGCCACTTTCTGAGAAAATTTGACCAATTTTGCTCTGTACTCAGCACCTACCCAGGGGCGTAGCACCTGGCTCTAGGCGCGTAGCGCAATGTTATTTAACACTACACCTGCCTCCTCTATGCGCAACGCCGGGCTCCAGGTGCGTAGCGCCTCTGCTAGTGCGCAACGCCAATTTGCAGAGGGAATTTGGAGGCCTTCCCAGTGTCGGAATGAGCTCCGTGATAGCTCATTGGAAATCTTGTGGAATATACTTTCCAAAAAATCTTTTTGTTTTTAATTTTGTATCCATTTACCTTTTAAAAAACGGATTCTCCCAACACTGGTCAAAAAGTGTTGAATGATGGTGCAAAAATATAGAGTGTTGGTGCAGAAATGCGGAGTGATGGTGCATACCACTTTTGGATGCCTTCCTCAATTCCAAATTGAGCTCATGATAGCTCATTGGAAAGATATTTAAGTCTATTTGTCTTTTGATTCATCAAGAAAGTCATTTGGACACTCCAGCTATGAGAAAACTTGATTTTCCCAAGGTCACTCCAGCAGTGCAGAACTTCTCTCATGACACCTGTATTTTTTATATTTCTCACAAACCATGATAGCTGTGTAAACACTAAAGGAGTTTTTTCTTCTTGGCCCTATGATGGACAAAAACCTCTCTCACTTTTGCCAAATCCATCTATGTTTGGTCAAAAACACAATTTAAAGCAAAACTAGCCCTAGGTGTGATACATGACTTGTCTCTTGGAATGAATTCTTGGAAACTGATGGAGGCATGATGTTTATGAGTTTGTATAGACTTATTGTTGCTGAAAAGATCTATCAAATGAATCCTTTTCTCTTGTGCCTCATTTTCATATCAAACCCTAGCTTAGTTGGAAGAGGAAATTAGGGTTTGGTGTGAGGATTTAGGGCTGCCTTGCAGAGGGAGGGGAATGAAGGGGTTAAGGGTTGTCTAAATTCTTGGGGAAATTTTGGGGGATAGGGATAGATGTTAGGGAGTAGGGAAAAGTTGAATTTTTGGAATTGAGTGAGGGGAAGGGATCCAAAAGTTCAAAACACAGGCCTAGTCTTAAAAAGTGTCAATTTGTGGCAATAGACTAGGTTTTGTAAAAAAATGATGATTCTGAGGGATAGGAGTTGTTAGCCATCAATAATAGTTTGTCAAAGAAAATGATGGCTATATTTTGTCTTCAAGCCTTCAAGAGATAGTTTCCTTTGAAAACCTATCACCTTTTGAAGTCTTATGATGTTCTTTATCCTTTGAATTAATCTTCACTGTTGTTTCACTATAAGCCCTCAAGGACTTGTTGTTCACCAAGAGAAAATTGCTTATAAAACTACATTTCTCACCATTCACCTCTCCATTTTAATCCCACAAACTCTCCATTTTCATCCTTGCTTCTCTCATAAAATCCCTCAAAAACACCTTCATTTAACCTCTAAAATCACCTTAACCCTCTTCTAAACCTTATATCTCTTGTTTATTATCCATCCATTTTTACCTACCGAAACCCCATTTGGCCTTAAAAATCACTATTTTTGGGCCTAAAGCAGTCTTCCGCAATATAAGGGTTTTTAAGCCCCCAAGGGCTTATATCTTTTAGCCTTCCATCTCATATGTCCTAAAGCCCCGCAACCAGGCGCTTAAAAACATAAACTCCTGTGTTAAAACATTACCCTCTGTTTATTTTTTCATTCCCGGACAGCATGGTTTCGACTAAATATGGACTATTGATCTACACAAATCAACGGCCATCAGGCCATCCTTCCCTCCGCTCGTTTACTTGCCATTCTTTCTTCCTTTCAAAATAACCTGCTCCATCTTTGAATCTCAACCGTCCATTCAGGCGATCCGACGATCGGGACTAAACCCGATAACCCAAACACCCATCCACTACACGACAAAACCATACGTCATCGTAGACCCCACCCTGGTGTTCAACCCTGCAGCTTTCCATTCATCGCGTTCTACCTGCACCATCCGATCTCCAGACGATCATCCAACGGCCATCGATTGATATCGCGTAATTTTTGGCCTCTCCCCGCAATGCGCTACTTCCGCGCGATAAAAGCAGTTTTCATTTTCCACGTGTCGAGCGATGAATGGAATCACATTCCAAAATTTAATACTGCCTCCCCCCCCCAAATGTTGCGTGAAAACCACTGATGGTTTTCCTGAACCGCCTTTCTTCATTCTCGTGCCAAATTCAAAATTTTGAACCCTGTTTCGCCTCTGCCAGGGTTTCTTCCTCCTACCGCTGCATTTGCCCATTCGCACAGCTCCAAACCACCTCCATAAACCCTCTGAAGCAATTTTTAACCAAATCTTCGCAGGATTTAAATTAACTTTTGTCTATTTTTTGCAAATTTAATGCGTTACAAGGTTAAAACCCTCCCACAACGAGTTACGGTGGCATGGGCCGAGGATGACGATCCTCATGGCCTTAGTTACAAGTTAAAGGGATCTAAGGGTTTCAATTTCACAGTCTAGGTCGATGAGTCATGATCATCGATTCATTAAAACAAAAACCTCCACTTGTGCAAACCCTCTGCACACCTGCAAAACAGCAAACACAATCAGCATCAATTAATGAAATAGTATCAGCATCGAAGACAAAAGATCAAAGAATAATCAGAAGATTAAAGGTTCTAAACAGATTTTAAAGGGATCAAGGCACAAATTGAATATCAAAGGCCTAATCCACAAATTAAGACATATCCAGAAAACCTCGAATGCCGCATCAGAGGGGCTAATTGAATCCCCAGCTACCAAAATTGTCACTTGTAACCTCTCTGCCTCAAAGGAATACCCAGATCAAATCTCAGTCCGAAACATTAAGGCCAAAGACAGTTTAACAGTTATTACAAAGCAAAACAAATATCCCAAACTGTCAGTAGAAGTTATTGTTGAGATTGCAACAAGATGATGAGCTTAGTGGAAGGAAGTCGCCTTCACTAAGTGGGCCCGCAGGCTATTTTTGGTGCAAGTCTATTTTTAGACTATGTCTATTTTTAGACATGTCGATCATATTCTATGAGTTGCAGGATGCTATTTGTGGATGATTGGTCAAGTTGGAAAAATAGATGGACTTCTATTTTTAGACATACTGGGCGGAATCTACTTTTAGATTGTGAGTCTAAAAATAGATATGTCGAATATTATTAGCTCTTAATAATATTTGGACTATAAACATTATCTTATTCTCTTAGAGAACTTCAGTTAAGTGCACAGATGTGGCACAGGAGTTGACAGAAGGAATTACGCTATTCCTAAGGGTTAAGTGGAGCTATTGCATGGATACTTCATTTAGAACTCATGTGACAGAGTTTGGTGGAGTTATTGAGGTAGTTGATGGAGTTGTGTTCAGTTTAACTGAGTTAAACATAGTTGAGCTAATTGTATCTAGTCTAACTGATTGATACACTAGTGAGGGTGGTGTGAATTAATTATTAATTAATTCACTAATTATTAACTCATTAATCAACTAAAGAATACATCAATTAACTACAGTGCATGGACAGTTTCAGTGGAGACCAGTGAAGAGGTAGGTGAAATAGCAGTGTGACTATCCGTTGTGACTATATTGTTGCATGATTTGCAACAACCAGTGATTGGAGATGCCAATGAGGATTGCGTGAGCAAGGCTAGACCAATTCGAGTTCATTCAAAGCCATTCTTCAGCAGTGATTGCGTAGTAGAGGGAGGCTATCAGGTGGCAGATATTGGAGCATGTGATTTGCTAGATCGGGCTTGATTAGTGTGTAGCAATTGGAGATTATACTGAGAGCTTGTGAGGAGCTTTGTATAATGATTGTTAAATGATCTCTATGACATATAATATATAGATAGTTTGGGGTTTTTAGCTTTAAGCTTTCCCATAAAATACTGTGTTCATATGTGTGATTTTTTATGGTTTTAATGTGCGCATGTGATTGTTTTTATTTCCGCAATTAATGATCAATGGTAGAAGAGATTTTGTATTGTGCATGAAGTTAAAATAGTGTGTGATCAGGAGAATCTTGGTGAATAATACATTAGTTATTCAAATTTCTACATGGTATCGAAGCGATATTGATCATTGGAGCAATTGCAAAACATTGAAGCGGTTGAGTTTTGAGCTGGTGGAATTCGAATTTGCAGCAATGTTTTCTTGGTGTCGAAGTTGAGATGTCTTTCAACGGATTGCGATTGGAGTATGCCCTTGAGGGCAGCTCGAATTATATTTCATGGAAGGACAAGATGGAGGCAGTGCTAGATGACAATGGGTTGAAGGAGTTCATAGATGCAAAAATTCCAAAACCTGCTTCTAACGATGTTGCCGCACTTGACGCATGGCAAAAGAAGACAGCAAAGTGTCGAATAATTCTGTTGGAAGGTGTAAAGGATCACATAGTTTCCAACCTTCATGTTAAGGCTTCTCCATTTTTGATGTGGAATGCGTTGACAAACTTATTCCAAAGCAAGAGTGACCAGAGGAAGTTGGTGCTCAAGGATAAACTCAGGAACATAAAAATGGAGAAAGGCGATAGTATGCCCAAGTACCTCACGAAGTTCATCCAATGTAGGGATGAGCTGGGAAGTGTAGGGGTGACTGTAGATGACGAGGACTTGGTGATTTTGGCTCTCCTTGGGCTTCCGAAGAGTTGGCATTCCTATCAGGACTCTGTCAATGGTCGGGAGAAATTTCCAGGATGGGAGTGACTTTGGTCGGATCTTGTGCAAGAGGAGATAAGGCGTAGTACCAGGGACAGATCTTCATCAAAGAACTCAGATGAAGAAAATTTCACTCTGGTTTCTAAAGCAAGGAAGGGGAAGAGCAAGAAGAATGCTTCACAATCCGGTGCGAAAGGCAAGAAGCAGGACATGTCCAAGGTGAAGTGCTTTCATTGTCACCAATACGGACATTACGCCACTAATTGTCCACAAAAGAATAAAAATAAGCAGGATGTTGGATCTATAGCTGGAGAGGCCTTAGCCTCGCATTTTGAGCTAGATTTTTCATTGATCGCATGCTTGGTCTCAAGTATGATGGGTTCAGTGTGGTTTCTTGACAGTGGTGCGTCTTTTCATATGACCGGAGACAGTTTACTGATCTGGATGAGAAAGATCTTGGAGTGCACATCGAGATGGGCGACGATGGTAGATACAATGCGACCGGTATCGGTACCATTTCCTTTGAGAGGGAATCTGGTAAACCCTTCGTATTGAGGGAAGTGATGCATGTTCCAGGATTGAAGAAGAATATTATCTCTGTGGCCATGTTCGAAGACAAGGGATATGATGTTGTCTTTAGCGAGGGAAAGGCTTTCCTGCACAGTAAGGCAAATGGTGAAACCCGGAGGATAGGGGTTCGAGTTAAGAACCTTTATCAATTGTAGGTAGATGGTTGCGCAGAAATGGCAGGCAAGGGAGAAGGAGTGGTGAGCTGGGATGATGGCGAGTTGTGGCACTGGAGATTGGGCCACCTTCACCATGGAGCTTTGAAGATACTGCAGTAGATTTCTACTGGGCTTCCTAAGGGTACTCTTGCACAGTCAGATCAGTGCAAGGGATGTACCTTGGGAAAATTTGTGAAAGCCACCTTTCACGAGAAGGATAGTCGCACCACGACAATCCTTGAGAGAATTCACACAGACGTGTGTGGACCTTTCTCAATAGCTTCGACAGCAAAGCACAGGTACTATGTGATATTTGTTGATGATTTTTCTCGGAAGTGCTGGATATTCTTCATGCAGAAGAAGAGCGATACATACTCAAAGTTCTATGAGTTCAAGGCACTGGTTGAGAAATAATCGGGGAAGCAAGTGAAGGCTCTTAAGAGCGACAATGGTGGTGAATTCATCTCTAGCGAATTCAAGGACTTTTGCAATGCAAAAGGAATTCGAAGAGAGCTCATAGCACCTCATAACCCACAGTAGAATGGGGTTGCTGAGCAGAATAACAGAACGATCATGGGTGTTGCACAGGCAATGTTGCATGATCAGGGCCTTCCCATACACTTGTGGGCTGAGGCATGCAATACTGCAGTATATGTGCAGAACCATTGTCCTCATAGGATACTTGGCATGAGTACACCCGAGGAGGCGTTTTCTGGTAAGATGCTTGATATTTCCCATTTGAGGATTTTTGGTTCACCTATTTACATTCATGTGACTAAGGATGCCAGGAAGAATCTGGAGCCGACTGCAGAGGTTGGGATATTTGTGGGGTACACTGATACATCCCACAACTATCGTGTGTATTTTCCAGACAGTCGCAAGACTGTTGTGCGACGGGATATCAAATTTCATGAGGAGAAATCCATGAAGTGTTTGCTTGAGAGGGAGCCACACTTGCATGGAGATGAGGAGCTATTAGTTCCTAAGGATGAGTCTCTGGATGTGGATCAGCCACAAGAGGAGGTTCATGGAGTGGAAGAGACCACTCATGCAGCGCCAACCATCAGAGGGCGAAAGCGCACTACAGAAGCTGAGCGACTGGCTCAAGATGCAGATAGGATTGTAGGAGCACCTACATCACAGCACAGACAGAGACAGTCACCTGACCGGTACACTGGATACATGGCTCTTATGAGCAAATGTATCGTGACAGAGCCATCCTCTTTCGAGGAAGCTGTGGAGGACCCCGCATGGGTAGATGCCATGGTGGAAGAGTATGATTCGATTGTTAGAAACAATGCATGGGAGATTGTCCCAAGGCCAGAAGGGAAATCAGTGGTGGGTTCGAGATGGATCTACAAAGTGAAGCAAGAAGCAGACAGGAGTGTAGAGAATTACAAGGCAAGATTTGTTGCCTGAGGCTTCTCACAGATTGAGGGGATCGATTATGAGGAAACCTTTGCACCTGTCTCAAGGTATTCTTCTATACGGACGATTCTTGCTCTCTCAGCGTAGATGGGGTGGCACATTCATCAGATGGATGTGAAGACTACGTTCCTCAATGGAGTGATTGAGGAGGAGGTGTACATAGAGCAGCCCGAAGGTTTCGAGATCTTCAGCAGTGAGTCGCATGTGTGCAGGCTCAAGAGAGCGTTGTATGGGTTGAAACAAGCACCTCGTGCTTGGTACACATGGATAGACAGTTATTTTACCGGACTTGGATTCTCCAAGAGTGAGGCGGATTTGAACCTATACCAGATTGTGTTGGAGGGTAAGTTGTTGATCATTGTACTTTATGTAGATGATTTGATTTTGATAGGTGATGAAATGTTGATACTCTCATGCAAGGCTGATCTTGCAAAAGATTTTGAGATGAAGGACTTGGGCCTCCTTCATTATTTCCTGGGATTGGAAATTTGGCAGCGCAGTGATGGACTGTTTGTGTCTCAAGGCAAGTATGCCTGGGAGATACTGGAGAAGTTCAACATGCATGGCTACAAGCCTATCGACACTCCTCTTCCTGGTGGTTGGAGGAAAGAGGATGCTACATCGGCAGAGGTAGTGGATGCCACTGTTTATCGACAGTTGGTGGGGTCGCTTATGTATCTGGTCAATACACGACCCGACATATGCTATGCTATTAACCAGCTTTCACAAGCTATGGTTAAGCCTACCAAGCTCTTTTGGAAGGCAGGCAAGCATGTATTGAGATATCTCAGAGGCACATCGGGATATGGATTATGGTACAGACAATCAGATGAGGTGAAGCTGTGTGGCTTCATGGATGCAAATTGGGCAGAGCCCAATCATGCAAAAGAGCACATCCTGAGGGATTTTCAAGATCAAGTCGATACTAGCTTTTGGTACAAAGAAATTAGCAGAGATCCTGTGGAACTCATCAACAGAGGCTGTATAAGGGTAGCCGAAGGTTTGGTCGTTATAGGCTATATGGATGAGGAAGATCCTGGTCGGGTTGTTCGGTTCACACTTAGATCCTACTGTGATATATTGTGATAATCAGAGTTGTATCAAACTCTCGGTGAATCCAGTATTTCATGATAGATCTAAACACATTGACATCTGGTATCATCATATCAGAGGTTGTGTGCAGCGGAAGATCATGTTACTTTCATACATTCCCACGGAGGATCAGGATGCTGATATCTTGACAAAGACACTCACCAGGAGCAAATTCGAATACCACAGGGGCAGGATAGGGGTGGCAGATAATCCTTATCTTGTTGAGAGGGAGTGTTGAGATTGCAACAATATGATGAGCTTAGTGGAAAGAAGTCGCCTTCACTAAGTGGGCCCGCAGGCTATTTTTGGCGCAAGTCTATTTTTAGACTATGTCTATTTTTAGACATGTCGATCATATTCTATGAGTTGCAGGATGCTATTTGTGGATGGTTGGTCAAGTTGGAAAAATAGATGTACTTCTATTTTTAGACATGCTGGGCGGAATCTATTTTTAGATTGCGAGTCTAAAAATAGATATGTTGAATATTATTAGCTCTTAATAATATTTGGACTATAAACACTATCTTATTCTCTTGGAGCACTTCAATTAAGTGCACAGATGTGGCACAGGAGCTGATAGAAGGAATTATGCTATTCCTGAGGGTTAAGTGGAGCTATTGCATGGATACTTCAGTTAGAACTCATGTGACAGAGTTTGGAGGAGTTATTGAGGTAGTTGATGGAGTTGTGTTCAGTTTAACTGAGTTAAACATAGTTGAGCTAGTTGTATCTAGTCTAACTGATTGATACACTAGTGAGAGTGGTGTGAATTAATTATTAATTAATTCACTAATTATTAATTAATTCACTAATTATTAACTCATTAATCAACTAAAGAATACATCAGTTAACTACAGTGCATGGACAGTTTCAGTGGAGACCAGTGAAGAGGTAGGTGAAAGAGCAGTGTGACTATCAGTTGTGACTATATTGTTACATGATTTGCAACAGCCAGTGATTGGAGATGCCAATGAGGATTGCGTGAGCAAGGCTGGACCAATTCGATTTCATTCAGAGCCATTCTTCAGCAGTGACTGTGCAGTAGAGGGAGGCTATCAGGTGGCAAAGATTGGAGCATGTGATTTTCTAGATCGGGATTGATTAGTGTGTAGCAATTGGAGATTATACTGAGAGCTTGTGAGGAGCTTTGTATAATGATTGTTACATGATATCTATGACATATAATATACAGATATTTTGGGGTTTTCAGCTTTAGGCTTTCCCATAAAATATTGTGTTCATATGTGTGATTGTTTATGGTTTTAATGTGCGCATGCAATTGTTTTTATTTCCACAATTAATGATCAATGGTAGAAGAGATTTTGTATTGTGCATGAAGTTAAAATAGTGTGTGATCAGGAGAATATCGGTGAATAATATATCAGTTATTCAAATTTCTACAGTTATTGTGAAGATAAGAAAGTGGCTTAGAGTCAGTCTTTTTACCCATTAAGCCTGAAAAGCAGAAAACAGAGTTAATGAAATAGAGTTGTAAATAGAATGCTTTCCTGCCTTATGCCTTGCATGGTTTTCAAGGCTAGGAGTTGCATTTAGTATAGAATTAATGATACTCAATCCTAGAACTCTTCCACCTCCTCATTTCTTCTATGAATACTTTTGAAGAAGATGAGAAGTTGTTGGTTGGTTGGTCACTAATTGTAACATTGGAACTCTCTGAAATAATACATAGTCTGTTTGAAGTTGAAGAAGAAATTTAAGTCTTGAAATCTTGATGATGTTGTTACATGTTTGTTCTTGAGAAGGCTCTATCATTGGATCCCTGAGCTTGGTTGTTGGTGATGTATTATGAACTGTCTGTTGTTTTTCCTGTTTTCATTTTGTTCCATAAATTCTTACTACATTAGGGTGAAAATTTTAGGCTAAGAAATGACTCCTGGAAGCACCTTAGACCTGTTTATCCTTCATTGTTTTATGTTTTCTTCTGCTGAGGAATTTTAGAGTCTTTAATCATTCTCTTGAACCCTTATGCTCATTTATTTCTCAAATAGTTCAAATAGTTGGTTCCAACATGATTTATGGTTTTCCCTGCTCTTGTCTGCTGCCACTTGAAAGTTGTTTTTGAAGTCTCCCTTTGAAGTACCATTGTTTATAGTTAGCCAAGGAGGTTTGTTTCGATCATACCCTTTGTCCCTACTTGAATAATTGTTTTAAAGGTCTTTATAGTTGTGATCATAGATGTGTTAGGTGTTCCCTCTTCTATGACTGCAATTATCAGTGAATCTTTTATGTTTTCTAATTCCTTTGAAATAAAGTCTTTCAGGAAATAGGGCGTTCCCCGAATCTTAGATTTCATTTTAAAATTTGTCTTGAAGTCATTATTTGCTTAAAGTATGGTTTGTATAATTCATGGTTAGCCCTGTCTCTCAAATACTTCTTTATTGTTCAAATTATGTTTTAAGTTCCCTTTGTTGAGAATTCAATTTCTCTTTCCAAATCATTAATGTCCATCTCATTCACAAAACTAAAGGATCTTGTGGCAAAGTTAGATTTGCCCTTTGATATCCCATATCCATTGATGAGCTTGTCATAAACCTCTTCTTGACTCCATTGCCCAATGAATTTGACACTTCTTATTTCTATCTATACTACTTAGACCTTTCATGTTCTGTTGTGCCAATTCAACCAAACAAACACCTGCACTTAATAACTAGTCTAAAATCAATACTTAAAAGCAAACAAGATAAATCTTTGCAAAAAAAAAAATTGAGAGATCCCTCTCTGAGAACAGGAGGACTAGATCCTGGAACTCTAAAGATTGGTTCTGATGTTGCCTTGTCTTTTGGTAAGCCAATCTATCAAAACATAGGACCCCAACATAATGGCGATCATGGTGGGACCACTGAGTTCATAGTTGCCTAGCAAGCTCTTATTGACTCATTAGTATTTCAAACAACCATAGAAACTCAGAAAAAGAAAAAAAGAAAAAAAAACCCAAAAATATTTCAGATTGGCTTCATAATAAACATGGTGGTGGAACCATAAAACAATTTTACCTTCACAAAATGCTAAAAATTTTCCACCTGGCAACTCCACTGTCCTCCAGTAGGCCTATTACTTCACTAGTCCTTATAAACTCTCGTGGGAATGCATTGAGCAAACCCAATCATGTTATTGGTGGACAACAAAGTTCAAAATCTTCCACCTGGCGACTCCAAGTCCCAAAAGACCTAATAACTCCACTGATAGAAGACTTTGAACTGGTTCAATAGACACAATGACCTCTTTCCTGATTTACAAACATGATTCCAAGGATACAACGAAGATATGCCCCAATGAGTAGAGATCATATCCCTGGGTTTCCACATAAGATGCCCCAGGTGAATTGGGATGACAACCTGCCTGTTTTTCAAGGTGAAAAGTTTGATGACCCTTTATTACATCTCATCAAATTTCATATACATATATGGAGGTTGAAAGTGGAATGGCATGAAGACTGCCTTATGAAAATGTTTTATGTTGACATTAGAAGGAAAAGCAAGGGAATGGTACGAATGGTTAAGGACTGGTAGTTTGTTTTCTCTAAGAGACCCCCACATAGTATTTTATGATCATTACGAGGAAAAATCCTCGTATCTATTATTAGAGGGAAGTTTTTGTAATCAATCTGAGGGCCTCATAGAGTACCTTGCAGGCATTTATGAAGATTTATGAAATTGGCAGCCTGAGGATCCCGCAGCAGCCATTCATGAATTTCATACCCAATACAACTATCATAAAAACCTAGATGAATCAATTGAGGAAGAAATCAACCAAGAAATAAAGGACATTCCTCAAGATATCCCTGAAAACCTAAATAATGATTCATCATCCCTCATAGCTGAGGCTCAAGAAGACATCCAGCCTCAAAATCAGTCTTCACAAGAGACAGAGAACTGTTGTACTCATGTTCAAAGGAACATAGAAACATCTTCCCCTTTGACAGAAAAAGAGATAGATCATATTATTAATAAACATCCAGTCTCTGAAACTTTCTGCAAAACAAATACTCTTTCCCATTCACAAAGAGAACTTTGTTGTACATATTTAGAAAGTTCTTTTGTAGATCAGAATAAAGAAGGACCTGCTGATAACCCAGTATGTTTGATTGGTAGCATTACTTACATTAATGATTTTCCTCATTTTGATCTGTCTAATGATGATGTTCTCCAAACAGAAGTTGATCTTGCAGGGCCATCATTAGTAGATTTGTGGGAGGAAAATCAGTTCCATCAACTTCAAGAAAGTAATGAGCCCATGCAGGCTATTTATGATACTGATGAGGAAAGTTATGAAAGTCTAGTAGCAGGTGAAGATTCATTGAATCTTCACTCTGCTTTATCTCAGATCATCAGTAATAGTTTCCATGCATTTGGAAATCAGCAGCCTTTCATCTCAAAGGGTGAAGAGGAAAACAATGAAGAAATTTTTGAGCAGGTTGAAACCAAGGAGCCTTCTCTTGAAAAAAAGGAAGCAATGGAACAGACCCCTGCTCAAGAATACATTGATATTTTCACAGAGCTCAGCCCACCAAATCAAAATATCTCAGAGCTAAAGAGGACAACACTGTTGTATATGATGAGTCCTCCAGTTCAGAAAATAATGAAGATGAGGAAGAGTTTCTTTCTCAAAAGAATATTTTCCTTAATCCAGTGGAAGAGGAAGTAATCCTGGTTGAAACCTACTTGTCAAATACTCACAACCAAGTATTATTTCAAGATCCTTATGCTCATTTCCTGCAGACATTTAGAGAAGGATCAAAGGCCATCAAGAGCAGCTTGTTGCAGACAACAAGAAACATTTTAAAAGTTGCTGCTAAAAAACAAAGAGAATGGGAGTGGCCCTGCCTATCCAACATGCTTAAAGAGATGAGCAGAAACCAGTCATGGGATCATCTGATTGACTGGATGTATTGGAAAAGAGAGTTTGTCAGTTAGACATGTAAATAATTCAAGTTAGAATAGGGTAGGTAGGAATCTCAATAAAGCTCAGCCTGTGAGCATTTATTTGGTTGTTGATTTTACTTTGAAAGAAAAATTCAAAAAATACAAAAATAATAGAAAAGAAAAGAGGGAAGATAAAAACAAGAAAGGTACAGCCCCATACCAAAAAAGAGAGACAAAATCTGAAAGTATGCAAGCTCAAATGCCACTCCTAAAAACACACTTCTAGTTAGTCATACAGCCTAATCATGACTAATTAGATTTTCAATTTACTGCTGATAGGTTAGTGAATTAGATCAGCCAAACAGCACAATCTTGGCTTATCAGTAAGGTAGATTAGGATAGAGGAAACGAAGGTTCAAACAAATTCAATATCTGAACCTATGAATCTCAAAAGAAGAATGGCTCTAATTAGATTAAATATTGAGCCGAAGATAGAAAACAAACTAGTTCCAATATGCTCAAAACTTGAACCAGATGAGAGAGAATTACACAGCTCAAGTAAAATCAAAATCAGAGCTGAAGAAATAATGAAGGATGTTTTAGTTTTCAGATCTTAAGCCTTCACACTTTTGTTTTAAATTTTCTACAAAAATAACAGTCTATGTGCAACTTGTTTTTATGCCATAGATCTGCAGCAAGTCAGACTGCTTAATCCTAGCTTGGTTGCTTTTAAAATTATGTTCTAGGAAATAGAGAATAAAAGTCTGTCAGACAGTTTAATCCTGGCAGATAGTAGATTAGGTAGAGAAACTTATGAGTTCAACTGCTTAATTTGAACTCATAGAGGAATAAGATTAGACTTAGATTAGTTTTCTGTTTTCAAAAGAATAAAATGTTTATGAAAAGAGTTTTCCAATCCAAATGCACTTTGAAGAAGAAAAAATGTTAGAATCATAGGACTAGGTAGGTAGAGATGTTGTTTTGATAGAATTCCATTGTTTCAGATTGTTGAAAAGATTATCAACTCATAAAAAGGTCAGCCAAAGGAAAGAAAAATTGTTGCCCAATGTATTAAGGCACTGGTTTACTGAAAATCCAGAGATCAAAGAATCTGAGGTTCTGGACACCTAAAGGGCAGATGTCCTCCCCAAGTGGAGCCACTGTTAGCCATCAATAATAGTTTGTCAAAGCAAATGATGGCTATATTTTGTCTTCAAACCTTCAAGAGATAGTTTCCTTTGAAAACTTATCATCTTTTGAAGTCTTATGATGTTCTTTATCCTTTGAATTAATCTTCACTGTTGTTTCACTATAAGCCCTCAAGGACCTGTTGTTCACCAAGAGAAAACTTCTTATAAAACTCCATTTCTCACCATTCACCTCTTCATTTTAATCCCACAAACTCTCCATTTTCATCATTGCTTCCCTCATAAAATCCCTCAAAAACACCTTCATTTAACCTCTAAAATCACCTTAACCCTCTTCTAAACCTTATATCTCCTATTTATTTGGTTTAAATCCATCCATTTTTACCTACTGAAACCTCATTTGGCCTTAAAAATCACTATTTTTGGGCCTAAAGCAGTTTTCCGCAATATAATGGTATTTAAGCCCCCAAGGGCTTATATCTTTCAGCCCTGCACCTCATATGTCCTAAAGCCCCGAAACCGGGCGCTTAAAAACATAAACTCCTGTGTTAAAACCTTACCGTCTGTTTATTTTTTCATTCCCCGACAGCATGGTTTAGACTATATATGGACCTTTGATCTACACAGATCAACGGCCATCAGGCCATCCTTCCCTCAGCCCGTTTACTTACCATGCTTTCTTCCTTTCAAAATAACCCTCTCCATCTTTGAATCTCAACCGTCCATTCAGGCGATCCAACGATCAGAACTAAACCCGATAACCCAAACACCCATCCACTATGCGACAAAACCATACATCATCGTAGACCCCACCCCGGTGTTCAACCCTACAACTTTCCATTCATCGCGTTCTACCTGCACCGTCCGATCTCCCGACAATCATCCGATGGCCAGCGATTGATATCGCATAATTTTTGGCCTCTCCCCGCAGTGCGCTACTTCCGCGCGATAAAAGAAGTTTTCATTTTCCACGTGTCAAACGATAAATGGAATCACATTCCATTTACCCACTAAACCTTAAAGTCATTCTTTTTACCCACTAAACCTGAAAAGCAGAAAACAGAGTTAATGAAACAGAGTTGTAAATTGAATGTTTTCGTGCCTTATGGCTTGCATGGTTTTCAAGGCTAGGAGTTGCATTTAGTATAGAATTAATGATACTCAACCCTAGAACTCTTCCACCTCCTCATTTCTTCTATAAATACTTTTGAAGAAGATGAGAAGTTGTTGGTTGGTTGGTCACTAATTGTAACATTGGAACTCTTTGAAATAATACATAGTCTGTTTGAAGTTGAAGAAGAAATTGAAGTCTTGAAATCTTGATGATGTTGTGACATGCTTGTTCTTGAGAAGGCTCTATCATTAGATCCCTAAGCTTGGCTGTTGGTGATGTATTCTGAACTGTCTGTTGTTTTTCCTATTTTCATTTTGTTCCATAAATTCTTACTACAGTAGGGTGAAAATTTTAGGCTAAGAAATGACTCCTGAAAGCACCTTAGACCTGTTTATCCTTCATTGTTTTATGTTTTCTTCTGCTGAGGCATTTTAGAGTCTTTAATCATTCTCTTGAACCCTTATGCTCGTTTATTTCTCAAATAGTTCAAATAGTTGGTTCCAGCATGATTTATGGTTTTCCCTGCTTGTCTGCTGCCACTTGAAAGTTGTTTTTGAAGTCTCCCTTTGAAGTACCATTGTTTATAGTTAGCCAAAGAGGTTTGTTTCAATCATACCCTTTGTCCCTGCTTGAATAATTATTTTAAAGGTCTTTATAGTTGTGATCATAGATGTGTCAGGTGTTCCCTCTTCTATGACTACAATTATCAGTGAATCTTTTATGTTTTCTAATTCCTTTGAAACAAAGTATTTGAGGAAATAGGGTGTTCCCCGAATCTTAGATTTCATTTTAAAAGTTGTCTTGAAGTCATTATTTGCTTAAAGTATGGTTTGTAGAATTCATGGTTAGCCCTGTCTATCAAATACTTCTTTATTGTTCAAATTATATTTTAAGTTCCCTTTGTTGAGAATTCAATTTCTCTTTTCAAATCATTAATGTCCATCTCATTCACAAAACTAAAAGATCATGTGGCCAAGTTAGATTTTCCCTTTGATATCCCATATCCATTGATGAGCTTGTCATAAACCTCTTCTTGAATCCATTGCCCACTGAATTTGACACTTCTTCTTTCTATCTATACTACTTAGACCTTTCATGTTCTGTTGTGCCAATTCAACCAAACAAACACCTGCACTTAATAACTAGTCTAAAATCAATACTTAAAAGCAAACAAGATAAATCTTTGCAAAACAAATAATTTGAGAGATCCCTCTCTGAGAAAAGGAGGACTAGATCATGGAACTCTAAAGATTGGTTCTGATGTTGCCTTGTCTTTTGGTAAGCCAATCTATCAAAACATAATACCCCAACAGGAGTGATGGGAAGTGTTTATCGAGGTATTTTAAGGATAGGAGGAGGTGTAAGAGCATCAAGATACAAGCCTTGTTGAAGATTTAATCATGGAGGTCATGAAACCAAGAAAAATTCCCTTGAAAACCCTAGTTTTCTCTAAAAATAGGCATGTTGCCTCTCCTTTTTTGTAGGTGCCTTTAGTGATGAGTTGGCCTCTTACCTTACCTAGTTCTTTGCTGATATCCACCTTGACACCCCTTGCAGAAATGTCAAAATGGGTAGTTTTCCTTTGCAGACTTTGTGCTTGGCCAAAGAGGCCTTCCTTCGAAGATTTTCTGATCTCCTTTGGACAACCACTTGTTGATTTTCATCCTCTTTGATTTTACCTTTTTGGCATATGAAAAATAGCGACTTAGATCATCAAAACAACCCTACAACCTATAAAACCCTAAATGACCTAATGGGAGGCTCTTTGGACTTGGTCTCTTCTTGAAAACTTGACTTGGGATTATTGGGTGTAAAACAGAGTTTTGGACAAACTGATGTATTGAAGATCCAAAATCCAATGTATTTGATTTATCGAAAGAGCCTACAGAGATAGTTTTGAGATCATCAATGCTTGATGCATTTGGGAGACATAAGAGATTTGATTGGTTGGTGACCTTAGGTAGCAGTGGAGGGGTTGGGAAGTAAAATAACAGTGGGTTTGAGGCTAAAGGTGATCAGACAAGAAAAAAATGAATAGCATGAGCCTATGATGGGTCTTTTTGGAGTAGCAGGCTGACCTTAACATGAAAGAAAGATAAACTAGTGAAAATTTATCCTAAGGATAATGAAGGCAGTGAGATTTCTAGAACTCACAATGTTCATGAACTTTGTTTCTAGAAATCTAGGATAAGTATTTTAGTCATCCATGAGAAGCAAAAATTACTGATGACTAACAGATACCAAAGAAAGATGGGACTTGGCACATGTGTGTACACTTCAGAGCTTTGAACAATATTACGGTAAAGAATCGTTACCCGCTTCCAAGAATAAATGATTTGCTTGATCAAGTGAAAGAAGCAAAGTTTTTCACTAAGTTAGATTTACGAAGTGGATATCATCAAGTAAGAATTACAGAAAGTGATATATGAAAAATTGCATTCAAAACCAAACAAGGACTCTTTGAGTGGTTAGTTATGCCATTTAGTTTGTGTAATGCACCGGCAACTTTCATGTGTGTCATGGATAGTGTTTTGCGTCCATTCCTTGATGACTTTGTGATTGTGTACTTATATGACATATTGATTTTCAGAAAAACAAGAGAAGAACATGTCTTGCATGTGAATAGAGTGATGGATGTTTTGAAGAAATAGAAATTGTTGCTTAAGATGTCAAAATGTGAGTTTGGAAAGACTTCTTTGGTCTATTTGGGACATATTGTAGGAGGAGGAGAGTTGAGAATTGATCTTTCTAAAGTAGAAGCCATTGTGAATTGGCCCACACCCAAAACAGTAACTGAGGTAAGAATTTTCTTAGGTGCAGCTCAATATTGGAGAAATTGTATTGCTAACTTTTCTTCCATCGCAGCTTCTCTGCATGCAATGACAAGTGTGAAGAAAGGCTTCCAATGAGGAGGCAAACAACAACAATATTTCGAAGCTTTAAAAGACAAGATCAGTTCAGCTCCAATTCTTGCATTACCAAATTTGAGACAATCATTCAAGATTCAAACTTATGAAAGTGATTATGCCATGGGCGCAGTTCTTTTGCAGCATGGTAAGCCTGTCGCTTTTTATTCTGAAACATTTAATGGTGTTGTGACAAATTATACTACATATGACAAAGAACTATATGCGTTGGTACAAAGTGTCAAGAAGTGGAAACACTACTTGATGGGTAAAGATACTATTGTGCATACCGATCACCAACCATTACAGTACTTGCAGTCATAAACAAAATTGCAGCAATCAAGACATTTCAGGTGGATGGGATTTCTTCAACAGTTTCACTTGGTTATAAGGTACAAGAAAGGTATTTTCAATAAAGTTGTTGACATGCTTTCAAGACCAATCATTAGTGCATCTACTTTACTCAAAAATGATTCTATTGTACATGAGAGTTACATAGAACAATATGCACATGACATTGATTTTCAAGATGTGTATGTAGTTGAGTGAAGGGAATCAAGTTGAAGAAAAAGATTATCACATGCATAAAAATTTGTTGTTTCATTTGGGCAAGCTGTGTATACCACAAGGACAAAGGCTAAGTGTCATGAGAGAAGCTCATTCATCTCTTATTGTTGGACACTTTGGGGTAAGCAAAACAGTGGCGCATCTACAGAGGTATTGCTATTGCCCTCGCATGAGAGATATTGTGTCATGTTTTATAAGAGGTTGTTCTATGTGTGAAACAAGTAAGCCTAGTAATAGGAAGCTTGGGTTGTACACGCCACTACCGGTACCATCAAGGCTATGGGAGAGTGTCTCCATGGACTTTGTTGGAGATCTACCTATCTCAAGAAAATAGCATGATTATCTTTATGTAGTTGCAGATAGATTCAGTAAAATGTGTATACTTATCCCATGTAAGAAAACCATTACTACTGAACAAACCACTGAACTTTATTTTCAACATGTTTGGGTTCATTTTGGATTGGCAACTTCTATTGTTAGTGACAGGAATTCCAAATTCATTGGGAATTTTTGGTCCAATCTATGGAGTATGATGGACACAAAGTTGAAAAAGAGTATTGCTTTTCATCTGCAAATCAATGGATAAACCAAGATGGTGAACAAAACCGTTGTGCATCTATTGAGAGTATATTTCAACAAACATCCTAAGTTGTGGAATGAGCAACTGCATTGCATTCAGCACGCTTACAACCGGGCAAAGCACTCTTCAACTCAAAAATCACCTTTTGAAGTATGCTTTGGGTATTTGCCAAAATTGCCATTAGACTTCATCTTTGGTAAGGATGTTGCAATTGATGGCCATAGTGATATTGAAAAGGCTCGAAAGTTCATTGAGAAAATTCAAATTATACATCAACAAGTTCAAGAATAGTTTGAGAAAAGTCAAAGAAAATACAAAGAGAGGCATGACAAACAAAGAGTTGATCACAAGTTTCAAGAGGGAGATGAAGTATGGTTGCACATTATCAAAGAAATGATGTAAGGGGAAGGTAAAAAGCTCAAACCCATTCGCTATGGTCCATTCAAGATCATAAAGCAAGTTGGTAATAATGCATTTCAACTTGACTTGCCTTCTTATATGCAAATGTATTCAATTGTTAATTTTGAAAACTTACATTTTCATGAGCCACCTTTGATCGATGATCAAGGAAGTGATGTTCAGCTACCTTCTATTGAAGATTTCTTGCCAAAATTTCTGGATGAGCTCAAAGAAGATACAATTATTGACAATAGGACAAGAGCATCTAAGAGGGGAAGTGTTGACTACCTTCGAGTTGGGCTCAAAGGCACTAAAACAAACAAGGCAAGATGGATGGAGATTGGAAAGGTGAGGGAGTTGTACCCTCATCTACTGAACAGGTAATCAAGTCTTTTGGGGTCCAAAAGCTTCCCAATGGAGAGGAGTGATCAGGAGTTCATAAATTTTACTCAAAATTAAAAGTTACGGGATTGGGTTGAAACCAGGATGGTTGCGTAGATCTCGTCTACCTGATTTCGACGGCGCGAACAGTTCGAAAAACCGATGTCATATGAGAGAGATATCGCGTTCTCATCGAAATCCCAAACAAGGAAAATTTGCGACCGGATCCTAACAAGAAATCAATCAAAGGAGTCCTTATCATCCACTGATTACTCCAAGAAAGCAGGAAGGAAGTCAAACAAATAGCTAAGAGATGAGGCAGCAGTGAAGGATCTCACCCTAGAACTCAAAAACCAATGGAAAGCTATCTTGAGAAAGGCAACAAGAGCAAAGAAAAAACTCATCAAATCCATAGAGGGAAAGGTCCCTTTTCAATCCCCAACAATTAATGATAATAGACTCTTGGAATTGTATGGTATTAAGACATCCCTCTAAATTAGATATCATCAAACATCTCATCAAAAAGGAAAAATCGGACATCCTCATGATTCAAGAGACAAAAACTCGCAGTCAAGAAATGGAGAGTATCATAACAAAAATAAAAAATAAAAACTATGAAGGAATAGCTATGTCAGCCAATGGTGCATCCAAAGGTATATGCACTCCCTGGAAAAAAAATAAAAGTGGGTAATGCAAAATCTAAAAATGGAAGCTCACTGGATTGAAACAAATCTGAAAAGTAAAGTCATGGAAAACCAAATCAGCATATACAACATTTACTCCTCAAATCACTACAAAGACAAGGAAATTTGTTCGAGAAATTTAAAAGAAACAACTTTGGCAGAACAAGAGGAAAATCTAATTCTTGGAGGAGACTTAAATTTAATTCTCAAAGTAGAAGAAAAAAGAGGTGGCCTCTTTCACCCAGATCCCTCTAGGGAAACTCTCGAAGAGATCACAGAGAAATGCAATCTTTTGGATATTCCTCCCAAAAATGGAAAATTCACTTGGGATAATAAGAGAGTTGGTAAGGACAATATTAAAGAAATGTTGGGCAGAATCCTTATTAGGGAAAACATAGTGGCCAGCTTCAACAAAGTTTCATCCAAGATCATGCCTTCAGCAGCTTCGGATCACAAACCTGTAGCTATCGAGATTGGCTCAATAGAACATTACGGGCCCCTTCCTTTTAAGTATAATCAGTTTTGGAGCAGCCATGAAGAGGTAAAGTAAGAAGTCACAAAGAATATGGAAACAGAAAATCAATGGATCACTCAGCTTCATTTGGGAATCAAAGCTAAAGAGCATTAAAGCAAGTCTAAAAGAATGGGAAAAAACAAGTTATAAGGAACCACAGAAAGAAAAAGAACAGTTGCAAGAAGAACTAGCAAAAATTCAAGAGAATATGGAAAAAATGGGAAATCCAACAGAAAATCAGATTAAGGAGAAGGAGATACATTGGAGAATATACCGAATTAATAGGCAAGAAGAAGAAACTTGGAGGCTTAGATCCAGAAAGCTTTAGATCCAAGCAGGGGATAAAAACACTACTTTTTTCCACAATTCAGCAAAAACCAGAATGATAAGGAACAACATAGAAAAAATTACGGGAGAAGGAGGGCTTGAGATAAAAGGCCAAGAAGATATCAAAAAAGAAGTGTTTTGACGCTTCAAAACTCTTCTAACAATAATGGACAGCCATGCAGATACGGAGGAATTTTTAATGCACATCTTGAAAATAATTGATGAGGAAATAAACAAATATCTTTCCAAAGAAGTAACAGAAAATTAAAAATTAAAAATTTAAAAAAAAATTAATTAATTAAAAAAAAAAAAAAAAATATATATATATATATATATATATATATATATATATATATATATATATATATATATATTTAAAAAAAAAAAGTAAAATAAAAAATAAATAAATTCATGGCAGCAATATGGAGCCTCCACCCGAAAAAGGCTCCAAGACCGGATGGCTTCCCCATCTCCTTATACCACACGTTGTGGCAATTAATAAAGAAGGATTTGTTAAAAATGATATGTCATAAAAAAAATTAAAAAAAATAAAAATAGGACGATTTACAAATTCCACTTTCCTTGCCCTCATTCCAAAATACCTTCGTTCTTCATCCCTTAATAGATTCTGCGCCATATCCCTATGCGATGCCTCATACAAAATCATTTCCAAGATCTTGGCGGGAAGACTTAAGCCACTCCTCCACTCTCGCATCTCTGAAAACCAAGGAGGCTTCATCCCAAACCGTAAAATAGTTGACAACATCATTCTTGTCCAAGAGGCCCTCCACTCAAACTTTTCTCGCAAAGATCGGGGCTTCATTTTAAAAATGGACATGGCCAATGATTTTGACATATTTAATTTGTCCTATCTTTCTGTTGTTCCAAAATTATTTGGCTTCTCTGATGATTTTATAGACATTATCAAGGCCTGCACTATTGGCCCTTAGATCGCCCCTCTTGTAAATGGAAGACCATGCAACTATTTTCAGAGTTCAAGAGGTCTTAGGTAGGGTTGCCCCCTGTCTCCTTTCCTCTATATCCTTATGGTTGATTCGTTGAGTAGAAAGCTGGAGCATTGCCATAGAAACTCCTTCCTGATCGGCTTCTCTATAAGCATGGGAACCAAAAGCATTAACCACTCTTTGTTTTCAGATGATACTCTTCTCATGGGGGGAGCATTCTGTATTTTTGCTAAAAGATATAAATCAGTCTTAGATAATTTCATGGAAGTTTCAAGAGGGTTGGTAAACAATGGCAAAAGTTGTCCCATCCCTTCTCATCCACCGCAGCCTCAGTTCAGAATTCTCTGGCAGTCTTAGCTATTCTCCTCTCCCTCTTCCACCTCCCGCCCCATTCTCTATCATCTCCTCCTTTGTGCATCTGTTTCTAACTCAAAGGCACTATCTCTCTCAATCAACAGAGATTTCGGTCGATTCCTTCAAAGCTTTTACCTTTACGCTTTTGAATAAAGACAACGGAGATCTCTCCATCCTGCATCATAGGAACGTGGACTCCATTGAAGAGAAGAATCACCCTTGCGCATTCTGCAAAGCCCACAAAGTCGTTATTGAGCAGCTGAAGAATCAAATGACTCATAACAGGATCCATACCAAAGAAGAAATAGCGGTCCTCCGTGAGCAATGGTCTTCAAACTGCAAGGAACTGGTGGAAGTTAAAAATATATGTAACCACCTGGAAGGAACTATTAACTACCTTCATGACCTCCTTACAAAAAAATCTGAGCGTGACTCTAACTCCCTGAACCAAGGAAGTGGTCAAAAGGAGAGTGAGAACACTGTCAATAAGTAAATCATCTCCTCCTGGTTCTCTCAGCACAGATCCATGTAGAATAGGACTTAGTATATTTTATCATGAAAATGAAATGTATTTTTGTGCTTAAATGGTTTTTTAGGATCTACAGTCTAAATGCAATAGCCCATATAGCTGAAAGTCATGTTAAAAGCAACAATAGGTGCAATGTAACAGCATATAATCACTCCCAGCAATCAAACATTTTTTGTAAGCCCAAAGGAGTGAGCATGTAATGAGGAAGACCTCTTCCTCCTTTTTATGATAACATATCATAACCGACTTTGTATGAAAAAAAATGATCAAACTTACCTCAATGCTAATTAGGAACCTATATTTTCCACTATTGCTCATAGTTCGAAAATAAGTGATTTTCATTATGAATATTTGTTATGTCACTAAAATATTATTTACCATTGGGCTAAGGTATCTACAAGATAAATTCTGTGCATGCACCTTCAAGGAAAACCTATGAAACTAACCTTTTCTACTTGGCCTAACCTCGAGGACTAGTGAAAAATGAAATTTGAAAATTACGAAATTAAAAATGTATAGCAACACCATATAAGTTGGATTAGTCAACAAATGTAATAATTGATATAAAACAAGAGAGAATAGATCATGAACCATAGAATTTACCTAGGTCTCCAAAAAGAACCACTATCTTCATTTTAATTTTGAAAAATCTAACAAAGCATGAACACAATGAAACCCACAACATTTGAAGCACTAACATCCAAAGGGTCATTAAACATAAAAAGGGGTTGTCTTTGTATACCACTAGTGATTAAAGGAAATGGAATAAAAAACCAGTACTTATAGACTAACTCAACCTCCTCAAACAATCACAAAATCCATGAATTAAAAATAAAATAGGAGCATAAAGTAAAAATGGAGTACGAACATGTAATGAAGGGGACAACTCAAACTATCAATTCCAAAGAATATTAATATGATTAATAGAAGAATATGGAGAAAATGCACCTGGGCTTATCAAATATTGTAGCTGAATAATGCCAACTTAAGGTCCAAACCTTGAAAGAAAAAGTTATTTGTGTGCTAAATCAGTGTATGGGAGAAATGGGCTTTCCTTATATATAGTGAGTGGTTAATCAAAAGCTCACAAAATACATAAAAATAATGTCAACAATTCTTCAACCAATGATTCATTCATCATAGAGCTATCATGGATAAGGGTTGGCATGCCAATGAAACCGTTATGACCCTAAAGGAACCAAGATAAGTAGGAATAAGGTCAGTGACTAACTAATATCAGCACAAGACCCTTACATGTTTCAAGATTCACCTTTTAATTAGGACTAATGTTTTGTTAAAAGGGTATATTAGGACCTTATTGTGTTTAATCACAGTAGTCGATAGCAACCTAGTAAGGCCAACTTTGATAGGGGTTAACTAGTCCAAACAAACCCTTTCTCATGGAAAGTGTTTTATCTTCTATAAGCTCATTGAATGCTTAGATCACTATATTTGTGATCCTTGGACTTCATTTTCACTAACAATGACTATGGTCAATTGTGTTCAATGTTGATATATTGTTTCTCTTTTGTATTTTTCCCAACATTAACATGAAAGATAACTTGAGCACTTGAAGTGTGCTTTTTCATGATTGGTTCAACATCTAGCTATAGATTGATATTTTGAATAGAAACATATTTAATGTGAGTAACCAGCATGTTCAACTAAAATTGAAAGGACATTGAGCAACCATATGTAGAAAGGATTAGCTATTGATTATTTTTTTTAATGCTAAGAATTAGAAATAGTGATATTTTGAATAGAAACATATTTAATGTGAGAAACCAGTATGTTCAACTAAAATTGAAAGGACATTGAGCAACTATATGTACAAAGGATTAGCTATTGATTATCTTTTTTAAATGCTAAGAATTATAAATAGTGATTAGAGAACATCAACAATTCATATAGCAATCTTTAGAACTTGTGTATAAAAAAACCATTGTCCAAAAATTAATTTATGAATGGTGAGCAAAATGTAAATTTAATGACGATAACATTTATGGCTTTGCCAAGATGCTTTTTTTACTAAAGTATGTTACCTTCAAGTAATATGCATAACTTTGAATCATTGTAAAAAAGCACTCCAAGATAATTATTACATAAAAATATGCTCTAACCCATAACAAAGTTACAAATAGGGAATGTCATTAAAGTTTCACATTAATCCAAGGACAATTATGGCATCTACAACGCAGAGGAACTTCCCTTTGTAATGGAGACTTTCGAAACAGGGCACATGCATGGATGTATGCTTTCAAAAAGACAATAAAAGATGGAAAATAAACCACTACATGCAATCCCTCTATAGAAATAATAATGCAATACATTCATTTTTCACGCATCTTAATAAATTGGAATAGGAGTGCAATAAGCACAAAATTTTACTAATTCATGTATCTAAGAACAACGAAATAATAATGCAATAGAGTGGTTTTTCACACATCTTAATAAATTGGAATAGGAGTGCAATAAGGACAATGTTCCATCAACACTGTAAGATATCCTTTTAGACAGATTTGTCAAAGATGACCTAATTTCTACTAATATGGTATTATTGGTAAGATATTTTTATTATTCTTCAAAAGGTTTGCGGTGGCATGACATCCAAGTTATCTTTGAGTTGTCTTTTTCCAACATACATTTCAAGATTAAAAAATCAAGTATGCTTTGTTTATTTAGCACTGAGCACACATTGAGCTAACAATTACAATAGAATAAAATATCTCAATAGTAGCAGCTCGCAAAAAGCTTCAAAGGGTACCACAATTCTTCTTTGCAATGAGAACACCTATGTTTTATATATTAGTAGAATGTTGATTATTGATGTGCACTAGAGGATAATAAAAGTCGAGTGAACGTGAGACTAAACTATGGGAAAGAACAATTATATTTGAATCATGCTTGTTGGAATACACAAATTTGAGAGATAAGGATGGAATTGCATATTGTTTAAATGATACACAAATAAACACATTTTTATGATTGTTGAATTCATATTCTCAAGTCTCTTTGACTCTTGATGATGGTTCATATTCTTCATCACAACCCAAAAAGTGTCTTAACATTCTCCCCCTTAATCCAAAGGGGTGTATGTGAGTCCAAGCAAAGAGACTAAAACAATTCTCAGTGGTTGAATGTGCTCTATAAATATGGCTAGAAAAAATCAAAGTCTTCTGCTAAACAGTTGTTTAAATCTAACCAATAACTTTGGAACTTGGCTCTAATGCTCAACGATTCCCAAACATTTCCAAATTTGACTAGATGTTGATGTCTTTTGCTAAATGGAAGTGCTTGCAAATGGAAATTTGAAGATGACCACAAACTTACGGTAGTTTTAAAATCACCTCAAACTATTGGAACTTTGCTGCAAGGCCCAACAATCCCTAGAACATTCCTAATTGGAATTGCTCGCAAATGACGATTTGGATATGATCACAAACTAATGTCCAGCAAAAGTTAAGTCTTCTACTAAATGGTAGATTAAAGCTAATCAACAACCAAATCACACTCATGGCTCTAACTCTAGCTCAAGATTCAGGCTTTAGTTATGGATGTCGCTTAAGCTCACTTGTGCATGATTGATTTATAGGGTTTCAAAACTAGAAGCTTCACTATCAATCACTTATATCATTCCCCCCTATCAAATACTAAGTGAAAAGACAAATCTTTCCACAATCCTCACAAGGATGAAGATCACATACTTTGATCCTCAATGTGGCCAACTTGATGAGGGTGTCAGTGTCGCAAAAAATGTACTTGTTTACAATGCAATTTAACTAGTAAACTAACAAAAAAATCTATTTGCAAGTTACCATTATTTTGTTTATGTTAAGAGTTAAATTTATCTTCAAGATAAATGTGAGATGCCACTAAAATTGGTTTTAGTTATGTTGTTAAATGTCAAACCATGGATGTCTCTGTTGGTGTCAATCAAACAACCTTTATGTTGCTTTAAGCCAAAACAATTGTGGTAATATCTTGAATTGACTAAGCATTTTCAAAAACCCAAACTATATTCAAATGATATACAAATACATATGCATGGTCATTCCATTCATACTCCACAATCTCTTAGACTCCCAATAATGGTTCATATTCTTCACCATAACCCAAATGGATCAAGTGTCTAACAATGTTATTAGCAAACACACCTTAAAATTCATTTTGTAGCTTTATCATAAACACATGAACTAAGGTTTGCAAACACAAATCCAAGGCAAAGACTGAGACTTCATTTATAAGAATTTACTTGTTTTAAAGAACATATTTGTGATGTGTGTTGCAAAAACCTTCAATATCAAGTAAAAACCGTGGCTATGCTATTTGTTCATAAGAAAAACACTTGAGAACATCATCAAGACAACTAGATCCATAAGATAGTGTAGGAAAATTTAGCTCTTTAAATCCATTAGTTTTCATAGATCCATAAGATAGTGTAGGAAAATTTAGCTCTTTAAATCCATTAGTTTTCATATTTCTTGTTTCAAAGGCTATAATCTTGTAAATATTTTATTAGAACATATTTGTGATGTGTTTTGCAAAAACATAAATTTAGCTCTTAAAATCCATTAGTTTTCATATTTCTTGTTTCAAAGACTATACAATCTTGTAAATATCTTATTAGAACATATTTGTGATGTGTGTTGCAAAAACCTTCAATATCAAGTAAAAATGGTGACTACATTATAAGAAAAACACTTAAGAACGTCATCAAGTCAACTAGAACCATAAGATACTGTAGGAAAATTTAGCTCTTTAATAAATCCATTGGTTTTCATATTTCTTGTTTGGCTATAATCTTGTAAATATCTTATTAGGAATTTTCAATGAAGTATGCAGTTTTTTCTTGTTGCTCTTAAATCATTTGTTCAAACAAATTTCTTAAACTATGTGATTTTTTCTTGTTGCCCATGCCTCATTTGTTTAAAGAAATTCCTTGTTTTAGCACCTATTTCCTTGTTTTCAGCACCTGTTCTCTTTAGTTACAAATTAACAATTGCAAATGATGCCCTATTTGTGTTATTGGAATGGCTCTAACTTGCCATCTTATTTACTCAAGATTAAGGGCACAAGATTAAAATTGCAAATTATGCCGTATTTGTGTTTTTGGAATGTGGCTCTCTCGAATCAAAGAACTATTTTGTAGGCAATGTGCAAACAACATTATTATCCCTCCAATATTGATGCAAAATGCATTTCTGATCATTTGTTTACTTAATAAGCTTTAAAAAAACTTCATTGATAAAGGTGCACATGTCCTGCTAATAGAAATGATTACTATTAGCTACTTTTACAATAGTACAACTTAAAAAACCAAGCACCTATATATTATTTGATCTCACAAGTTTCCTACATATACCATACCAATTCCAAAAATTCAATGCACCATGATGTTGCAGGAACGCAACCCCAACCCCAACCCCAACCCCAAACATGTTCGGTACGCATACTCTCGAACGCACATGATACACATCATTTGATACGCATATCATCCCCTTGGTACGTGTATCATGTGTCAATACAGCATGTATCAAGCGTCGTACAGTGCATATCAGCAACGTACACAAACAAGCATAGTTCCCTATATGTATTGCTTGAACCCAATCCTAATCATAGTCTCTGCAATCTCATTACACTCCATAACCAGAGACTAGCTGCCATGCTCTGAAAATATAAGCAGACCTTCGACTGCTATACAAAATGGAATATGTTCCATGGTAAACTGACAGATGCAGTATTGAAAGAATATCCACGCAATCAAGCATTCACAAAGAAGAGCAGATGCGTCTCTAATAACAGGTCGAACAAGCCTTCTCAGATTTTGTTTCCGTCTTTTTTCCCTGTTTTATAATCTCTCCTAAAGTAGTCTCAATAAAAACCAAAATTTGGTTCAAGCAAACAGAGGTGCAAGTTCAGCTTCAAACATCATTGCAAGTCCAACCCTAGAAAGCTTTTCTAATTTGCATTTCAAAACAAGTCAAACAACGTTTCGAACGCAAAATTAGATATTGCCCAAAGTGCCCTGGAAGCATGGGCACTTCTGTAAATAGAACTCTAGTAGGCCCTCGAAAATCTCAATTGCATTTCTTAAGCAGAAATGCAAACGCCACACTTAATGAAGGACGTTATCTTTGACAAAGACTAACAAAACATTAAAGTCACGTTTACAAGTTATTTTTCTTTGCATTTCAACGTCCGATAATAATATATTGAATAAATATAGCTTGGGAAGACGATTGCCTTGGGATAATGTTATTCCGTGAATAACTCTTCCAAAGATCATTGCCACAAGCATGTTGAAGTATTGTCATTTGGCTTTCATTATACCTAAATAATAGATAGCGGAAAACTATTTTCTGAAAACATTTATAAAAAAAATCCTGAATTTCATAGAAAACATGTCCTTAACCATGAAGCAAATAAGGTGAAATTTTGCCCAAATAATAGCAAAGACTCTGATGCTCTGGCATTTTGTCAAGAGGAAAACCACAAATAATAGCAAATACTGTGTTGCTCTGGCATTTTTTCATGAGAAAAACCATGCCATTGATATAAAAGAACAAGACTTTTTATGACAAGAATACCAATAAAGTCTGTTTGCCATCATATCAGAATTTTTATCAGATGTTAATCTAGAACGAGACAATGCAACCCTGACATAGGTATATGAGCATTGATAAAGAATCTAGGAACACCTTGATACTCTAACTTGAGATATATAAATATTGAAGTGCTAACAATGTATTAAAGATCTATAATGCAATAACAAATCAGAAGATGATCCCAATTGGGAGTATCTGATGATAAAAGTTAGTTTGCAGCAAAAAGGCAGGCATAGAATGCCTGGGGAGAAACCAGTCAAAAGGAAAACAAGCTCAACATTCGTGCAAAAATTCGAGATCTACAATATGGCTTCAGAAAGACAGGAAAAGCCTAAATTTGGGATCTACTTAAAACAAAACTTTCAAGTACAAACATGTATCCAACGGTTTAGATGATGCCAATTTTGTTTGCCACATCCAAGGCATCATAATCTGGTGTCAGCCTCACATATGCTTTCTTCAACCCATCCGGCCTAGACACAAATACAACAGATAACAATAAAATATCTGAATAGGAAAGTAAATTTTGAACTATCAAAAAGCTTTTTTTACCAAAACATTCAACGTTCAATCCTTAGAAATCATGATGTTCATCAGCTGTAATTCCAAGTCTGTGAGACTGACCTGATTAAAGTGTTCACTTTCTTCGTTTGAATGTCATACATCTTCTTCACTGCATCCTTTATCTTCTTCTTGTCTGCCCGTACATCAACAATAAAGACAAGGGTATTGTTGTCCTCTATCTTCTTCATTGCAGACTCAGTTGTCAGGGGGTATTTCAACACCTCATATTGATCAAGCTTGTTCCTAGGGGGTGCACTGATTCGAGGATACTTGGGATTACGAGGCCTCTTGAATGTCCTTGGTCGGTGAAATATTACAGATGTTCTTATCTTTCTTGACTTCCTCTTCAAAGTAGACACACCTGCCCTGACTGCTTTTGCCGCCTTTTGTGCCTGACCCTTTGGATCGGTCTTCTTCACAGCACCTAACGCCAAAGTTACAGGTGAATAAGTAATAAGCAGTGTCATTAATATAGGCAAGGCATATGTCATAAATTAAGTTGCATGGAAACAGATCGGGATCCTGACCCACGGGGTTTTTTGAAATGTCAAGATCCAAATATGGGGAAATGGCATATATAACAAAACATGAATATCTACATTTTTACTTCGTCAAAAAAAACCATGAAAGTCTCCATTGGGCTATGTTCTAGTGTTTGAAATGAGGCATCAACAAGCTAATGACCTAATCTCAAGCCCAGGCCAGCCTAGAGCCCTGGAGTAAAAGTTGCTCGAGTTTGCCATAATTTCATATGAAGATTAATTCAATAAGAAACCATGAACAAGAAACATAGAAGATTCAGATCTCTGAATATATTCTGCTCCAAATTGCTCTCAAAAACTCTGAAATGCATACGACTATAAAAAATCAGATTTGTGTGTCTTAAGATGGACGGAGAGGCTATTTTATAGGCAAAAGTTCATGTTTTAGATTTTCACTCTTTGCCCTTTTATATTTGATATCTTATGATTTTTAATGTATTTCCAAAAAATGCATACTACTACGAAAAAATTGACATATCCTTCATCATCCTTTATCTTTCCTAGTTGACAATTCCTTTATCCTTTGACATTTTCTTTATCTTTCCTAAATTGACATTTCCTTTATCTTTCTTTTTTATCATTTTAATTAAATCTTCACATTACCATTATTTGTCTTAGGATGTTTAAGAGTGGTTCCAACCTCATTAGACTTCAGATCAAGAAAGTAGAATTTCATATCCCATTCAAATTCAGCAGACTTAACAATTTTCGGGATTTCAAGATTTATAGAATTGCAACATTTTCATTGGATTCTATCACGTATGAGGGTATGGTATTGGCATTTAAACAAGAGCACCAAGCCCATTATGTACCTCAATGTTAGTAGTATTGATTATTGAAGTCCTCTGTCTTGGCCTTAGCAAATGCCAAAAATGTGCCATCCACTAAAAAACCAAAATCATTGATTAGGCATGTTAAGCTTTTTCTACCATATTATAAGGCTTAGATTTGGTAGTCTCATCAAACTAGGGTGGTGCTGAATAATGTCCCTAGAGGAACGAGGTCGATGCAAAGGCTAGACAAGAGACAAAAGGTTACTAATGATGAGGATCCACATATAGAAATGGTGGAACATTATGTTTGTCACTTAAATGCTCTTGCTCATTTATTTATTTATAATGTTTAACATGTCATTTTTCCATTACAATTTAAATATTTCATATATCTTTTAGCTAAGTTACCGGATCCAACACTCCATGGTCCAGGATCCACAAATCTGATCTAGATCTGGATCTGCCTAGATCCATCCAAGAACCGGCAAAGTGGCGAATCATTGCTGGCCGGACACTGATCCCTGAAACTGGAAACAGATCCTTTTAATTGGAAACGGATTCCTCAAAATCGAAAACGGATCCCGTGATATTTCCAAATTTCAAACTTTTTGCAGTGTGGTTTTTAGACTTCAGTTTTAGGTTTTTATATGGCTTTATGCAGGTCTTTGTCTTTTTCACTGTTTGTCGGCACACATTGGCATTTCGATAGCAACAGGGAAGGACAGCGAGACAACACCAGTTTTCACTGTTTAGTTTTTGTAACTTTGTCGGGCACACATTGGCATTGGCATTTCAATAGCAACGAAGAAAGATAGCACCCAGATTTGTCTGCTCGTTGTGGCATTTTGATTTGTTGAAAAGATAGCGCAGCGACCAGGCAACAACCACTCTTCACCAGGCAACAACAATTCACCAGGGCACAACAGAGGACTCAGAAATGTTCCTTGGACAAGCTAAATTATATTTTTTAATCTAGTTTGAAGTTTTGAACTCGTTCATTTTTTAATTCACATTAAAAAAACATTGAACAGTAAATTGATAGCACCCGAAAAGACAGATGGCGCCTGGATTTGTCTCCTCGTTGTGGCACTTTGATTTGTTGAAAAGATAGTGCAGCGCCCAGGCAACGACCACTCTTCACCAGGCAATGACAATTCACCAAGGCGCAACAGAGGACTCAGGACTATTTAGCAAGTAGCAATTCGTAATTTTTTTATTTTTTATTTTTTTAATGCTCCTTGGACAAGTTAAATTAAATTTTTTAATCGAGTTTGAAGTTTTGAACTCGTTCATTTTTTAATTCTTGTTAAATAAATACTGAACAGTAAATTGTCTCGACTTTGGGTCCATAATAGACCTCTTGTTCCCCCATGTCTAATCCACAGAATAGTAAATACTTGTGATCGTGGTCCCGACTCCAAATGGCGTTGGTTAATTAAAAATTCCGCCCTCCCAAGTCTAATTTTATCATTTTGATTTTTATCTATTCTTCAAAGTTCACATTTGTCTCTATTTTTTATTCTCAATGAGGATTTTGAGGATTTTGGGTTGTCAAATGTTTTGGTGCATTTAGAGACCAAAATTTGGGATCTTTTATATATATATATATATATTCCAACCTGCTTCAAATTAAATTAATCCAGCAATCAAATTAAATTAATTTATGTGCTTTAATGTTTATTTTTTATGTATTTTAATTTTTTTGATTTTGTGTATTCCTAAAGGCTGATAGTTTGAATTTTGGATTACGCAGTCATACACTATAGCCTAAAAGTTATAGAAATGGAACCATCACAGCAGAGTGAAAAGGAAATCATCAAAACAAACCCAAAATCTCTTTTATATGTGGAGATTATTAGAAAAAAAATTGGAGGTGGTTCATATAAATGGAAGTGCAATGCATGTCAAGATATCAAAAATGGCTCCCATACCAGAGTGAAGGCCCATATGACTGGACAAACTAACACAGGATTGCAAGTATGCACCAGGCCAAAAGATGCAAATGGCAAACCTGGCCAAAGTTTGAGTCATGCAAAAAATAAAATATATGCATATTTTCAAGATGTTTGCTGATAGGAAACTTGCTAAGAGAAAACACCATGCACAAAGCTCTACAACTAGGCCCCCATTGCCTTCTAGGTTTGCCGCCACATATAATAAAAGGCCCACTTTAGGCCCTCTTGAAGCAGCTTTCAATAATCAAGGTACAGACATAGCTGATGAATAAGTAGCTCGTTGCATATGTGCAAATGGGCTAGCATTCAATTTGGTGCGTTCCCCTTATTGGCAACAAATGATTAAGGCAGTTAATGAAGCGCCAAAAGGGTACAAAAGCCCTGGATATAAAAGTTCACACACAGAGTTGCAACTTGCAAGTATGCACCAGACCAAAAGATGCAAATGGCAAACCTGGCCAAAGTTTGAGTCATGCAAAAAATAAAATATATGCATATTTTCAAGATGTTTGCTGATAGGAAACTTGCTAAGAGAAAACACCATGCACAAAGCTCTACAACTAGGCCCCCATTGCCATCTAGGTTTGCCACCACATATAATAAAAGGCCCACTTTAGGTCCTCTTGAAGCAGCTTTCAATAATCAAGGTACAGACATAGCTGATGAATAAGTAGCTCGTTGCATATGTGCAAATGGGCTAGTATTCAATTTGGTGCGTTCCCCTTATTGGCAACAAATTATTAAGGCAGTTAATGAAGCACCAAAAGGGTACAAAAGCCCTGGATATAAAAGTTCACACTATTTTGTTGGCATCAGAGAGACAATATGTGGATAGACAACTACAAACAATCTGTGATACATGTGTCATGAGAAGAAACGGTGGTGTTCATCATTTCTAATAAATGGAGAGACCAAAGAAACCACCCATTAATTAATGTTATTGCAATATGCCCCCAAGGGGCAATGTTTCTTGAAAGCTATTGATTGCAATGGAATAAAGAAAGATGCATTTTTCATATCCACAATTCTTATTGATGCAATAGAAAGTGTGAGGCCACATAATATTGTTCAAGTCATTACAGACAATACACAAGTTTGTAAAGTTGCAGGTTTAATTGTGGAGGGTCGATATGATCACATATTTTGGAATCCATGTGCAATACATTCATTGAACCTTATGCTTGCCAAGATTGTTGAGATTGAATAGATTAATGAAATATATGTAGCAACAAAAAAAATCCAAATATTCATAACCAATCATTCAATGTCTCGGGCCATATATCGACATTTTGCGAAGTTTGAGCTACTACAGGTACTATTTTTAATCAATATTATTTGTATTGGAAATTCTTAATTTTAATGCAAGTGAAAATGACCATTTTGAAACATTTTATTATGAAATGAAGGGCATAGTTTCAAAAAAGTGAAAATGACCACACCATTACACATTTTGGGCCTATATATTGCACTCTAAATATTATCATTCCAAAATTGTTTTTACCTAGTAGAACAACGCCAAACAAGGATTATGAAGTGAACCAAGGATACAAGATAGCTTTGAGGAAAATTTATAGAGATGTGGGAGTTGTAATGGAAGTACATCAAGATTTTGAAGAATTTGTAAAATCTACTTGTCGCTTTTCAGATCCAATAGCAATATGGATGATCGAGAGCATCTTGATCCTATTACTTGGTGGGGCTTCCATGGTGGAGATAACATTTACCTCTCGACTCTAGCCACTAGGTTGTTATCACAGGTTATTAATTCCTCATCAGCTGAGAGGAATTGGAGTACATATGGCTTCATCCATTCAATGAAGTTAAACAAGTTGGGAGAGGCAAAGGCTAAGGATCTTATGTATGTTCATTCCAACCTCCATCTTCTATCAGTTGTTGAAACAAAGCATAAAAAATGTTTGAGAAAGATGTGGGATGTGGAACCTAAGTTCTTTGACTTGAACCTTACATTGAATGCCATGACTCGTCTCAACCTACTTGAGGATAGAGTTCCACCACTAGTTGAGCCTACTGATGCAATTTCCTACATTTAAAGACCCCCATCATCTATTCACAATGTAGAGTTACAATATGCAAAAGATTATGTAAATTCATTTGAGGATATGTAGTTAAAACTACTGCACATTATGATAGTAGTAGAGTGATCATGGATGAGATGCTCATTTTTGTACTTACTATTATCATTTATGATAATATTATCCTTTTTGTATGAGGGAGGATGCATTATTTTAGTGTTTCAGGCTTCAGTCTTCAGTCTTCATATTTATAATATATCTAATGGTTTCAATTCTAAATGTTGTGATTTATAAATGGATTTGATATTTGAACTCCAAAAGTGTTTTCTAAAATTTTAAAAATATTATTATATTTTTTGTACTTGATGTATCATTGTCGTATTTGGATCATGGATTTTCAAAAAACTAGCGAATTCGGATCCAGATACGGATATTTCAAAAAACTAGCGAATCCGGATCCAAATCCAAATCCTTGTAACTTAGTTTTTTAGTAGACTCAGTAATTAAAATCAGAATGTCTAAGTCAATCCAAGTCCAAGTTTTAGTTTTAAAACATTGATCAATACATCTCCAGCAAGATGGAAACAGATCTCAGGCATATCCTGCAGCACATCCAAACCAGAAATATATCGCAAGGGCATCTGGATCCAGATCCGTGGAAACACCTATTCTGGATTCTAAATAGGTGGATTCAATTAAATAGGTGATGTGCAATAGAAAACCTAGTGGAAGGCTTAACAGCTAATTCAAGAAAAGAAAGTGAACAGATATGACAGAGATTCTTTCTAGACATAAAAGAGAACAAGTCTTGAAAGGAGAAAAAAGGAATAAATTTACAGAAAAAATAAATAAATAAGCATTAGTTGTAGAGAAGACGGAGACTTAAAGCAGTAAAAATATACTTGCAACATTCGGTATTGTCTGTAAGATTGTTTTCTACAAAAACAGGATGTTTACAACTAGGTTTCCTTGTGTACGGCGGGAAAAAATTATAAAATCGCACGCTTCATTTCTATGCAAACTCAATAGGTTTGGGCACGCTTGGATTCCCCAGCAAGTGTTTCCCACCTCTGAGGTAATATGAGGCCTTCGACATGCAACCACTGTCTTTTACTGTACGACAGAAATGTATATACACTGTAGCAGATGTCAACCCTTGATGGTTTCAGGTGCACATGGTTTTAAGTTTTGGATCGTTTTGGTGACTTTGGTACAGTTGTCAAGTCCAAGCGACTGATTATTGTGAACTGCGTTGAAAAGCTATGATCTGTGTTAAACCTAATAAGAGCCTTGGAGCCGGACGTCACAAAATGGCGGAGCTTCTACCAACAGATATACAGCCCAGAGGAAGGAGGCATTTTAGCATTTTAAAGTATGCTGATTATTCAGAATTTGAAAGACTTCAAACAAATTATTTCCTATTAGGCTCTGCACTAGATCTGCAAATGTCAGATGTAAACCTCCCAAGCCACAGTGAGAACGCAGGTGCAATGAAGTCATTCATATATATCATTTGTTTGCACAAAGAAATTCCTCCATGAAATAAAACAAGTATGTAAGCATTCACAATCAAACCAAAAAATACCAAAAAAAATAGTTTAATAATCAAAACAATAAGGGCTGCACAGTCATGGTAGCTAATATGTGCCCTGTTTCATAAACTGGCTACTGCAAATAAATCGCGAAGTTCTAGTTCCCAATGCTGGACTCTTATCAAAATTTACTTGTACATGACCTTACGCTAGAAATAGCCATCGGTTGCATAATGCGGATGTAAAGCCCTAACCCAAATCTTTCAGAAAAACCTGAACGTCTCTAGTATTCATGTGATAGGAATCGAATAAACAGATTTGCAGGATACAGAACAAATTACTATGGTGTTTGTAGCATACCTTTAGAAGTAGCCATTGCCGCCGCACGCCGTTTCTCCGCGAAAAACAACAGACAGATTGCTCGGCTCTCCGCACCTTGTAAAGAACAGCGGACGTCAAAGAATCTGTTCAATTCGCCCTAGATGTTACGAGACCTAATGAGATGTTTCCACACTCGACTGCGTTGAGGTTTATCAACATATCTAAATGATCTAAAATACATAGGGTTTGGATTGTGGTCTGTATGGTTTTTTAATTTGTTGGGTTTTATATTTAAAATTCATACGAATAATATTGTGTTAAGGGGAGAGTTTTCATGATATTAGAGAAAATAAAATAGCTCATTAAAGTTTACGTTTCTTGTGTGCATGTCAAATAAACACTAAATTTAAGGGTTTACCATTTGACCAAGATTGTCATTGATCTAACCCATGTTTATTATAAAAAATTTGGGGAACTAAGCTTTAGTTCAATGTCTTGTATTAATGAATAAGTGGTTATTAATGGAAGATTTTTCCATTATGAATTAATAAATGAATTTAAGCAAGTTGTGATTAGGGAAGGAAGGAGTTATATTCCCTAATTCAATTACATTTGCAAGTTAATTTTATGGCAAATCAATGTTCATTGATGTTAGGGATTTGGCAATGTGAGATTATGGATGCATGTGGATTTTTGTAGGGTATTTCACAAGCTTTGTAGTTCTTGTTTTGTTGGGTCGTAGTGGTGGTTCCAGTGGTGATTTTGGGTGGTGCTTTTTATGCTAGTTTAATGTCTAGCTTTGGCAAGTTAATATTTGTAGCATATCAATGCCTAATAAGCTTTGGGATTTGGCAATGTGGGATTATGGATGCATGGGGCTTTTTGTATGCCTTGTGGTTGTAGTTTTGTTGGGTCTGGGTGGCAGTTCCAATGGTGATTTTGGGTGGTAATCTCTATGTTAGTTTCTTGGTTGCCTTTGGTGATGGTCGTGGTGTTCTTTTTGGAGGTGGTCTCTACACCAGCCACATGGCTTTTAGTCTCAATGATGGTCTCCATGGAGGAGTCAAAAGGGGTCTCTATGTCAAAGTATTTCTAAGTGGTGTTGGAAGTTCGCTAGCCTTGCTCTTCTTTGTCTGAGTGATGTCACTATCAAGTGTTTGTTATGCTAGTTTTGAAGTAGAGGGGTCTAGAGAAAATCCAATGGGGTTGGCTCGTAGCAAAAGGAAGTTATTCCTTTCTGATGGTGGGAACCTCCTACTATTTCAAACTCAAAGAACGAGGAAGTCTAGTCCTAAATTATTGATCTTCTCCTTCTAATAATTTTGTAGGGGAATTCAAGCTCAAGATCTTTGGAATTTTTTTTAGTGGAACAAATTTTCAACTTGAAAACTCTAGGTGCTTCATGAATGGGTAAATCCTAATTGGTTTTGGGTTTCTCGCCCCATCTCTTGTCTCCTCTAAACCTTCATATGGTTTTCTTGCATATATTGGAATATCTCTTTAGTAAATGATCTATTGTTTTGAGGTTACTCTAGTTATGGATCATCTGGTTTTCTTGCATGTTTTGAAATTGTTCTTTGGTAAATGATATTGTTGGTTTTGAGGTTTCTCTAGCGATTGATAGAAAAGCTAGTATAGAATTAATTTTTTGGAAATGGAATGCAATAGACTTTGCAATTTGCTTCTTTCTCGGCAAGTGGAAAATCCTTCAAAGGCTTTTAATGATCAAACAATAGAAAAATCATTCCAGGCGATCCTAAAGGAAGAAGAATTAGTCCACCAACTTTGTGTTGAAGGTCTTGGCTCCCCTCAATTTGACAAAAGGGAAACAAGAAGAAGGAAGTATCCGTCAATGTCATCCTTAGTATGCATTTTTGAGTAATATTTTTTTTGGGCAAATATGTTAGGTTGGTCACCTGTAAGCTAACATGAAACTCTTGTTTAGTTAAGACTCTTAAGGTATTGGATGTATGCTCTTATAAATATATAGTTTTGTGGATTTATGCTGATTTGGAATAATGTAATCCATTGCTAGCATTCGCACAACTTTTTTTCAATGAATATAAATTTTATTTTAGTTTTTTTTTTTTTTAAGAATAGTATTATGTCGAAAAGTGTATATTATAATCTATTTTAATTACAACTCTATTTAACACTAAAAGAACATGTAAGTTTAATAATTAAGAATATGTATTTTAATTCTAATTCTAAAATGGTAGTGGGTGTATGCACCTTCATAAGTAAGTAATGAAATTATTTTATACCTCTTAATTACAAGAGGCATTTGAGCTAACCCATTTTTTAAAATATTAATTTAAGTTTGGTAAAAATATTATGAGTGGTTTGAAAATGTTGGATATTAAAAGTGGTTTGTACATAGTGTTAGCCCCCCTATAAATTTTTGACAAAGCAAAGTAGGGGGCTAAATTGTTTTTTGAGCCTTCAAGGAATGCATCTCCCCTGAAGACACATCATCCTTGAAGTCTCCTGTGCCTTTGCCTTTGATAAATTTCCCTCTGCTGACTCCCTTTATAAGGTCCCATTGATTACATAAATTCTGCTCCAAAAGGCCTACATTAAACCTCATATCCCTGTAGAATGTCCCATTTCATCCCTTCTTCCCTTTGTCAAAATCCCCCTTTTTGTACCCCCAAATCCCTCCCCTCGTCCTCCAAAACCATCCTAAATCCCCTTTAAACCTTCCAAATACACTTTGTTTCGTTTAATTCCCCTTCATCCCCCTATCGTTACCCATTTTGGCTTTTAATTTCGTTGAAATGGTCCAAAAATCATGTTTTCTATGTAATTGAGCTTCAACACCTTTCGACCTAGTCCCCTATACATTTTCCCCCCACAGAACCCAGCGCTATGACCGAGGGCTAGCCCTGAAGGTGCTTTTCACATTTGTTCATCGGGCGCGTTTACAGCCGTTGATCTTCATAGAATGGACGGTGATCGCCGCCCCCCGCAGCCTTCGTCGTTCCTCCCGTTCACCGCCCGATCGAAGATCCATCGTTCATTTAAATTGCGATCAACGGTCCGCAATCCCCCATCTCGGTGGTCCCCACAGCGCACTATTTCAAAACCACATGTTTTCTATCGCACCGCCTTCGGGCGAGGTGCGGTATTTTCTAATCGCGGAGCGATTCCATACAGCTTCCGACGCGTGGCATCGGTACAGCTAGAAAACGACCCTCCCATCGCGCATTAAATTTCGTCCGTGGACACGCAGGGATATGCATATCAGTCGTCCGATCCAGAGCCCTCCATCCAACGGTGATCGGTCCATGAAGATGCGCACGCGATAGCCCATAGCCGCCGTACCCCTAGCCCACTGTCCATCGCCCTCTGATACATTTTTCACCGTTGATCTCCGCTGAGATCGGACGGTCCAGATTCAATCACACGCCCGTCGTTGACCCGGGCCCGCCACGTCATCCGTCCACGTATCTTCATCATTTTTCTCGCCCGTCCCCTTTATAATCCATTCAAAGATTAAAATCTTAATGTTTTTTTACGTTAAACGTCTGCCTCGACACCTTCCATTGTTTTTCGCCAACCATCACCAGAGCATTTCTCCACCATTCCTCTGCATTTCTTCGCCATTTCTCCGTAGTCCCACTATGGTCCTCGTAGTCGTCCATATCATCCCACCCCCGTACATGTTTTTCGTAATAGGTTTTCGTGTTTTGCAAGGTTACCAACAGTAAATGGCCGCCATGATTCAGGGTTTCTGTCACAGCGACAGAAAACGTAGGGAAGAGCGTGCACAGAGATCATATCATGGAGAAAAGCCCGGGATAGTGCTCTGACACGACTTCCATTAAAAGAACAGGGTTTGACCCTGTAAAAATGTCCCGACGCCATTAACACACAGATTTTACAGTCAGAGATTTAAATTAAGCAGCAGAGAGCTTAAGGCACGCAAATGAAGATATATAAGCCTTAGGTTCAAAGATTCAGAGGCAAAGTACCAGATTGAAGACCCAGGGATCACGCAGAAGGTACAGCACGCAGAAATCAATGCATATCAGGTTTCTACAGCAGAAGAATGTGTTTCCTCCATAAAGGACAAAGCGCCCATGCAGTTTTTATTCTACACCGTGCTCCTGAAGAAATTTCCACCCTGACAATAGTCTGAAGCTACCAGAGCATTTGTTTCATAAATACGGCAGACTTCTCAGTCGTTTATTTATCATTTGTTTACTCACCAAAAGTACCACAGAGTCATGCAGATCAAAGTACATCAAGAGACATACTGAAGTAAATGGAGGCCTGAAGAAGACCACTCTTCCATCCAAAGAGTGACAGGAATTGAATGCTCAGAATTTAAACAGAATGGGCTTCGGCACTCTTTCTTTTCAGAAGTTTTAATACTGCATTTAGTTCTTCACCTACCTCCTCTGCTTCTCTGGAGCTATAAATTCATGAAGAAACTCATTGTAAAGGTTGTTGATCAGTTATCAGAGAATTGCAAGCAGTTTCTTTTGAGACACAGTCTCTGTGTATAGCGTTAGATAGGCTGAGGAATATGATTTCAGACTGAGTATTCAGCTATTGGAAATGTTGTACTTGACTGGTATTGCTATTTAATATGACAAGCACATTTCTTTGGATCCTGATCTAAAGCAGCGGTGATGTTTTCCTATCTCTGTGTTTATATTCATTTCATTTCGTTTCTACAGGCTTGCATCAGAATATTGGCATAGGATTTACCCTTGTTAGGTACCCTATGTTTCTGCTCTCCTTGCCATTAATGTTTTTCTTCTGAATGTGTTATCTAAGAATCGATTTCTGTTAATTTAACCAGTGTAGTGGATGTTATTGCCTGCTCTCTGATGTATGAATTAAATGTATCTATCCTTAGATGTTTCTTGTTAAGAATTTGGCTGGAAGATTTGGGAACACTGGGGATTAGAGTTAGCCCTGTCCACTAGGATCCTTGTGCGACCAGCTGGTCTTTAACTATGTGCCATGAATCTGTGTTGTCTCCTCCTCTCCTACCATTCCACATCACACAATCATCCTTAAGATCCTATGTTTTAGATGACTAGCCCATTTAAAAGCCTGCCTATTGATTAGCGAGCAAATCCTTTCCTGATTCCATTGCCCAATGGTCTTGAATGCTTTCCTAGAATACTTCACCTCTGCCTCATCCCTCTTTTCTCATCCTTGTCTTGCATTGAACTCTCATTTCCTAATAACCAGCAACCAAATCAAAACAAATCAAACAAACAAACCTTGTGCCTATAACTAGCCTGACATCTTAACATTTGAGCCTCAAAGACATAAAACCTTTGCTCATATAGAGAGATCCCTCTCTGGACCCAGGAGGGCTAGATCCTGAGGTCTGAAAGTGGTTTGATGTTGTCTCATCTTTTGGTCTTGCCAATCTGGCGAAAACATGGGAACCCCAACATAATGGCGAATCCACTGGGGAATTTCTGAGTATTTCTCATCTTACTACATCATAAGAACTTCAGAAACCTACAATCTCTGGTTAGGTTGGAAGTTAAACACTCCTATTCGCACATCAACCTCTATATCGTTTGTTGTGTTCTCCTACACTCTTAGACAGAGTTTGGAAAGGGCCAGGTAGCCTCCAGATCTCACACTCTTTCGGAGGTGACATATCTGGTAAATGCCCTCCCAGTCAATCTCTGGTTAGAGTTTGTTGTGTTTGGAAGATATCCTTGAAGAGGGACATTTCATAAGCACTGTGGTGGACAATGTACCCTCCAGAAACATCCTAAAACCCTCCACCTGGCGACTCCTTAATTCCTAAACGATGCAGAGACTCCACTGGTGATCAGTAGGCCTGCTGATTATCTTGGTTCAGATTAGACTCCACTGGGAGACCAAAGCCATTACAACATCAAACACCATATAAGTAACAAGTAGGGTTAAGCTGCTCGGTTAGAAAACAACATTCTGGCTTCAAGAACCATTCATACAAGAGCTTACCCTAACCCAGACCCACCTAAAATAGTTGACAACCCTGAGAGTATCCTCAAGGGAGCTCCTACACCTAAAAGACCAACTATTTCCAGCCACATCCATAGAGCTAACTCTGCACCAGAAGATCTTACAGCTCTATCACACTTTCACCTTGACCTAGACCTACCGAATGGATTACCTAGAACTAGGTCATTTAGTGTCCTAGACCAGCCAGACCTTGAGCTTCCTGGTTCACCACCCCAAAGTGGTAAACTCTCTGGGAAGAGACAAACCCCTCCATCTACACCTCCTGATATACACTTCATTCAAAACTTGGGGCTCAGTCACCCTAGATCTGCTCATCAGTCTTCTGCTGGTCATAATATCCCTATCATCCATATACCTGTTTCCCAAGTCAATCCTTTACCTCATCAAAACATCATCATGGCAGCCTGGTATGCACCTCTAGTTTTACCTCAGCCTCTAGTTCCCTTACCCAATGATTATCAATCAAAGATCCCACACTTTACTGCAAAAGAGTCTACCACAACACAATACCATGTAGATAGAATGGAAGATTCTTTTGACTACATGGAGATAGATGATGATACAGTCAAAATGAGAATATTTTCCCAGAGCTTAGGGGGTGATGTGAAGAAATGGTTTAAAAGCTTACCTCCGGGTAGCATTAATGACCTCCCAACCCTATATCAGACCTTCATAAATAAGAGGGGAAGTTAAGGCCAACCCTCACCAACTCCTAGCAGAATATATGAGCCTTAAAAGAAATGTAGGAGAGAGTGTCCACAATTACACAACAAGATTTAACAGCATTTACAATGCTCTCCCTCCACATATGAAACCTCCCAAAGGTATGGCCCTAGCGAAATACCCTGAAGGCTTTGATGCTGACATGGCCTATCAGCTTAGGGATAAAGAATACAACACATTGGAGGACATGCAGAAAGGAGCAGTGAATATAGAGGCAAATCTGATTGAGAAAAGAGCGAGATTAAGAGCTGAGAAAAGGGTAACATATAGAGACGACAATGTAGCTTCCACATCTGATCCAAATCATGACCATCTATCTAAAAAAGTGGAGAAGCTATACCAAACGATGGAAAAAATGGTTGTCACAGTTAGTAACTAAAATAGAAATCAAAACCATAACCAGAACCAAAACTTTAGAAGAAACAATGCCACTCCAAACAGATAAAGAGAATCAGATCAGCAGGTTATACCCCCATTTCAAGAGAACTTTCTTGATGAAGATGAGGGAATCATAGAAGAGTCTGAAGGGAACATAATAAACATGTCTGAAACAGAGGATTCAATCCATAACTGTTACACAGAAGAATATCAGGCCTCACCCTCTGGTTGGGATGAGGAATGGTTAGAAACTGAGGATTACAGGTTGGGATTTGAAAATGCCATGATGCAGGTCAGATATGAACTTAGAAGTAAAAAGAGCCAAGAAACTGCCAAACCAAAAGCTTCTGAGGTCACCATCAAGAAAAGACCTGAGAAAACTTCTAAAGCAACTGCTAAAAGTAACAAATCAGCAGCTGAGAGTTCTGGAAAGAGTAAAGAAAAGGACAACCAAAACACTGATACACGAGGTAAACCAGCTAGCAGCACTAGCACTGCAGTTAGTGCTCCTGATAAAATTGTCACAAACACTGTACATAACGAGAATCAACACACTTGTTCGGCCACTAAAGCAGTGGCTAACAAAACAGAGTTGAACATTCCAAAGAGTCAGTCCACTTTCAATTTGGAGAGTGAGATTGCAAAAATTAAAATCTCTGTCCCACTCTCTGAGCTGGCCACTCAGGATGTATATAAAGGCCAAATTTAAAGCATTAAATTTAGGTGAGAACAGTGACACTGTAAATCTGAGAGATGATCAACCTGCCCTTCTGTTTGGTCCAAATACAGAAGGAAAGTTTAAGGAAGGTGTAGTGCCCCCTTTTTATATCAGTCTTAATGTCCATGATAAGATTCTCCACAATGCAATGCATGATTCTGGGGCATCACACAACCTGATGCCTAAAGTAGTGATGGAAAGATTAGGCCTAGAGATAACCTATCCCTATAAAGACCTATATTCATTTGACTCTAGTAGAGTAAAGTGTCTTGGCCTAATCAAAGATTTATGTGTGAGCCTGACTCAGATTCCTGCTAAATGTATGGTCATGGATGTTGTGGTGGCAGATGTGCCACCCAAGTATGGCATGTTATTATCAAGATCATGGGGAGCCAAACTGCAATGAACGATGCAGATGGATGGGGCTTATGCCACAATCCCGATCTTTGGCCAACTTAAAAGACTGTACAGGGAAGCACAAATGAAATTCCTGGTTAGTAGCCCCGAAAAACCTGAGAATTCTCCTTTATACTCTGTGCACACAGATCTAGACTCTTTCATCTTCTGCAACGATGAATCTTTGGGGGGACCAGAATCTGAAAACGTAGATACAAGCAAAGGTACACATGATGAAACAGAGCTAATGGATTTTAACATAATGGCTACCCTAGACTCAGAGGATGAAGACGTAGAAAACTTTGAGCAGTGCACTGAAACAAAAACGCAAAATGAACCAGAAACAGAATGCAATCAGCCAACTAGTCACCTCTCTGACTTCCACACACATAACGAAAAACTAAACGACCCACAGCCTGATGCATCTCCTATAGTGTAACATAATGGCGAACCCAGCTGTAGGGAAAGAAACGATAACAAAAAAGAGAGTGAACCCCTATGGGAAATGAGTTTCGATGGGTCCTACACAAGAAGAACTGCCGAAGTTGGGGTTTGGCTACGTAACACAGAGAGCGACTATGCGGAAAGCCATGCCTGCGATCTGCATTTCAAATGCACCAATAATATTGTAGAGTATGAGGCCCTTATCCTGGGTTTAAATCTGTTGAAGAAAATAGGAGCCCGTAGAATAGTCGTGCAGGGAGACTCTAAATTGGTTATCAAACAGGTGAACGGTGAATACACAACCAAACACCCTAGGTGGAGAGCATATAGGAACGATGTTGTGGACATATTGAAAACATTTGTTGAATACGAATTAGTGTTTGTTCCTAGAAATCAGAATGCCATTGCAAATGGATTAGCTTGCCTAGCCAGTTCATACCTAAAGACTCCAAGCGACCAACAGATCATCATTCAGACCAAATTCAGGCCTGCGGTGCCGGATAACGAGAAATATTGGCAGGTTTTCGAGGGAGATAAACAAATTGAAGATTTTTTGATGGGCAAGGACGAGTTTGAGTTTTCCGATTCAGACTCTACGCCTAGCGATAGCTGCCTAAGTGAGGAACCCTCGGACGAGGAAGAAACTACACCCCACGATGTAGAAATAAATGCTTTAAATGAAGAAACTCGAAATTCAACCACGGAGTGTAAAAACGCAGACAACGAAGAAGTAGAGGTGCTGCAGGCCAAAGTTAAGAACATACCTCGAGGTCTGGCGTCGTCAGAAGACCTTTTTTACTTCGATGATGTGGCAAAAAAGCCCACCATTGAACACGCGGACTCTGACGTAGAAGAATGCAATATAGGCACAAAAGATAATCCAAAAATAATTAAATTGGCTAAGTCTCTTCCCGCGAACATGAAAAAGAAATACATTAACCTTTTTAAGGAATTTATTGACGTGTTTGCGTGGAGTTATGAAGACTTAAAGGCTTATGACACGAACATTATACAACACAAAATACCTTTAAAATAAAATCAAAAACCCTTCATTCTGAAACTTCATAGAATAAATCCAAAACAGTTGCCTGCCGTGGAAAAAGAGATTAAAAAGATGTATGAGGCAGGCATAATAGTTCCCGTAAGATTCTCCGATTGGGTCTCGAATTTAGTGGCTGTGAGAAAGAAAACTGGGGAGATTAGATTATGTATTGACTTCAGGAATCTTAATAGAGCCTCACTGAAAGACAACTACCCTCTGCCAAAAATGCAACACATTCTTCAGAAAGTAGTAGGGTCCAAGAGAATCTCCCTGCTAGATGGTTTCTCAGGTTATAACCAAGTGCTAGTTCTCCCAGAAGATGAACTCAAAACAACTTTTACCACTCCTTAGGGCATCTTTATGTATGTAAAGATGCCTTTTGAATTGATGAACACTGGTGCAACCTTCCAAAGAGCGATGGACATAGCTTTTTCAGATGAGATAGGGCACTTCATTGTTATTTACTTAGATGACATAACAGTCTATTCTAAGACTGAAGAAGAACACCTAAAACATCTGAGGAAAGTGTTTGAAAAATGTAGAAGGTTCGGTCTATCATTGAATCCCAAAAAGACTGTATTTGGGCTGCAAGAAGGAAAGCTTCTTGGCCACATTATATCAGAAAAGGGAATCAGGATAGACCCACAAAGAGTTGAGGAAATACTACAGATCACACACCCAAGAAACATCAAAGAATTACAGTCCTTCATTGGGAACATTAACTTCCTTAGGAGGTTTATTCCCAACCTAGCTGAACACCTTAGGAATATGACTAACATGCTAAAGAAAGGTGTACGAATTAAATGGACTGTTGAAACTAAGAAATCTTTTGAATCAGTAAAACTGGCACTTACCCAAGCTCCTGTTCTAATTAGCCCTGATTTCTCAAAGGACTTCCTGATCTTTTCATTTGCGTTTGAGCATACAGTGGCTGCAGTCTTGCTGCAGAAAAACACAGAGGAAATGGAACAGCCAATTGCCTTTTTCAGCAAAGCACTAAGGGATGCACCCTTGAAATACAACATAATGGAAAAATAGGCCTATGCCTTAGTCAAGGCCTTAAAGGACTTTAGGGTGTACATATTGCATTCTCACACCATAGCTTATGTGCCTAACATAGTTGTCAAAGATATATTGTCCCGAGATCCTGATGGAAAGAGGGGCAAATGGATTGCTGTGATTTTAGAATATGATCTTGAGATAAAACCCACCAAACTAATCAAAGGGTAGGGCTTAGCTAAATTAATGGCTGAATCGAATCTGCAGGCCCTGGACATTAACATGGTAAATGCCTTGGATGAGCAGGAAGGACTGCCTGACCCCACTATTGAGGAGAAGTTTCAGAACTCTCCTTGGTACTCTGATATCCTTTATGTGCTCACCAACCTCAATGCTCCACCTGAATTGTAAAAGACCAAAGCCAGATTCCTCAAACTAAAAGCCAGAAGCTACTGCGTTCTGAATGGAAAATTATATTGGAAAAATCCAAATGGCCTATTGCTTAAATGTTTGCCTGAAGCTGAAGCTGAGAGGATTAAGCAAGAATTTCATGCTGGAGAATGTGGAGGCCACCTCAGTTGGAAAGCCACTACAAACAAAATACTCAGAGCTGGCTACTATTGGCCTACACTCTTCAAAGATGTCCATAAAATGATCATTGCCTGCCACAAATGCCAGATTTTTGAAGGCAAAAGAAAACTCCTCCCCTTACCTCTACAGCCCATCAATGTTGAAGGTCCCTTTCTGCAATGGGGCCTAGATTTCATAGGGGAGATTCACCTTGCTTCTTCTGCACAACACAAATGGATCCTAACAGCCACATACTGCTTCACTAAGTGGATAGAGGCCATACCTACTGTTGTGGACAATTTTGTCACCCCCTAGAGACAGTCTAGAGTTGCCATAGACCAGTGCCTAGGACATCTTAATATAGCAAGTAGTCCTTCATATAGTTTGGATTGTCAGTCCAAGAGTTCACTTACTATCTCTTGTTTGAACAAGGAAATAAGTTTTGAATGGGACCAAACTCTCTCAGAAGCTGACACAAAGATAAGAATAGTGTAGGGACATCATGTAAAACTCCAATACAAAGGCATCAGACAATTAAGAGACAACTTACTGTAAAGAGGGCCAGTTCAAATAATATATCACAGAAATCAAATATCAGGAGTGAGTGCAGTGAGGAAACATGTAGAAGATATTAGTTAACATGAGACTGATACCCAGATACACAACAGAACCACATAAGGGCATACCAATTTATGAATCCTTATATGATCATGGCGTTTTAAAAGCACCTCCTCCAAGTAATATGAGAAAATGGAAGGGATGAACATGGAACGGTATATCATGACTAGGCCTATTTAAAGCGCTTGACTAATTCCGAGAAAGGGCATCATGAGGTTGAATCCTTGCAAACTAGTGAGCCACTCGCATTCCTAGAACATGACACGAAGAGAAATAGCATGAAATGAGATATTGTATTAACACATAAGAGAGAAATTACATCTTGTGAGATACAGGAACCGAATCCTCATTACGGTTATAACTCCTCCTCACTGAGACCGTACGGGCTCTGAACCTTCATACAGAAATATTACAAAATGTATACAAAAGCCTTTTCACTGCACAGTTTGCTGATAGAAATCTGGAACCACTACAATGTCTTCATTTCGGGCCTTTATAGAAAAGATAGAGAATTCTCGAGAAGGAGGTAGATGAAGCACATTTAATGACTCAATTTGAATAAAATGGCAGAAAACATTCGTGCCCACTCTATGAATGACTAACTATAAATGATTGTACTTTACCATCTGTCTCTAGAAATAAATGCTGGGAGATGAAAATCTCCTTATAAACATGGCACAAATAATAAAATATACATCGTTCTACCTCTTACTGAAAGAGGGAAAATCTGCTGCCGTAAGAACCCCGAGATAGTCTGCAATTCTGTACTGTACTCCCGACCTTTAGCTCTGAATTTAAATCTTGGACCTTTAATGCAGGGTGAAGCCTCCCTTGATTTTCTCTGGAGGATTCTGTAGATTCATATCTTTGTCTTCTTTAATGGTGGTCATTTCTCACACCTACCCTCGGCTTCTTCTTTAAATTTCACCAGCAGAATGTCATCCCTTAGCATGATTTTTAACTTCTGCAATGGAGGCGATAAATTGTGAGGCTTCATTATCGTCTGAAAACCTGCAAAACCCACAAAAAATTAGTGAAAACAGACTCGGAGACAGGGAGCGTGGAGGGGGAGATGATAATGACGTCGTGAAAACGAACAAATGACAGGAATATAAAGGGGTGGCAGAGGAAAAGTAATGGAGGCACCGATTAAACTGGCGGAGCGCGACTTTTACGTAGAACAGTTTGGATGTGAGAAATGAATGATGACGAATACAAATAAAAACACACATAAAATCTCATATATATACATATGGCATGGAGGAATATTACGGATGCACGAGGCTGAAACACGTGGATGTACGGGGTATAAGAGGAGGGTTGGCGTGGCAGCGGAGTCAACAGACAGGGTGACTGGATTTCTGGCCGTCGGATCTTGGAAGGCAAATCAATGGTTAGGAGGCGACAGACACAGTATGGTGGTGGGCCAGGGACACGGCGGGCACAAGTTCAAGCTCGTGTAGACATGGAGATTTATAGCCATTGGATCGGGCCTACAAGATTGGACGGCGGACGATGATTCTGCTGCGCATCCATTGACTGAAGTTTAACGCGCAGGGGAAAAGCGGTTTCCTGCTTGTACTGAGGACACACGGCGTATGATCTATGGAATCGCCGGTCCAAAGGGTAATACCGCCGGCTCGGTGGAAACGGTGCAGGACAATACCGCCGGTTTCTGCAGTGAGATACAGACGCGGAGGCCACCATATACAAAGATCTCCACTCCGTTGATTTAATTCAATCAGACGGCTACTATTGCGCCCGAACATAAAAAAATGAGCCCATTTTCCTTTTAGCTTGTGGTCTTCAGGCTCGGGTCATATGATAGCCAAAGCACGGGGGGGATAAGGTCTTAGGACTAGGCCCAATACATTTAAATTATGCATTTTTAACCTTTGTAGAGCGGATTTTTCAGGCGGAAACAGTTATATGAGACAGGAGCATGAAGTTTTAGGTCACAGTAGAGCTCTGAATTAGGTTCGAATGAGGCAGCGGACCAAAATTCATAGGCAGGGGAAATGAAATATACATACCTACTAGGGAATGCCACAGATTCGGTCATCGTTAGTTTCCTAGAAGGTCGTATCCTCTCTGTTTGGGCGCAGAAAATAATCCTTGATAATCTTTCTTGCTTTCCATTCCCGAAAATGGTTGATTTTCGTCACGGAGTATCAAATAGCACTTGGTCGTTCAGCGCTTTATTACCCTCGAAGGTAATGGATTAGGCTGAATCATCAGCTTGAGCACAGTGATCATCATCGAAAAGTTACTGAAGAGAACAAAAAGTCATGGCATAACAAGTTAGTACATGCTTTGTGGGCTGATAGGCTTACAACAAAGAAATCTATTGGCATGTCACCTTATTAGCTTGTCTATGGAACAGAAGCAGTTTTTCCTACCAGCCTTGGGGTACCAGTGATTAATTTGGTCCAAGAGATTCAAACTGAAGAAGACAGTATGGTGAGAAGGATAAACCAAACAATTCATCTCCAGCAAACAAGGGAAGAGGTTTACAACAGAGCAGTGAAATTTCAGGAGAATATAAAGAAATTGTTTGACAAAGGAACCAAAGCTGTTGATTTCAAAATTGGGGATAAAGTTCTGAAGTGGGACTCAAGAAGGGAGGATAAAGGAAAGCACGGCAAGTTTGACAGTCTGTGGCAAGGTCCATACATCACCCAGGCCATTGTGGGCCCAAATGCCTTCTTCCTATAGGAATTAGATGGTACAGAGTTATTTGGCGGTCCTGTCAATGGCAGGATGCTCAAACACTACTTCTGCTGATTCCTAATTTCCAGTTTTCCATTTTCATTGTACATACCATTGCAGTTTTTTGTTTTCAATAAAAAAGAGAAAATGTTTCAAAAAACAGAGAGAAAGGAGAGGTTCAGACATGCTCAAAACATGAACCTCTGAAGTGCAAAAGATTGGCTCTAACATGATCAAAACCGGAGCCAAAAGAAGCAAAGTAGCTGGTCCTAACATGCTCAAAATCTGGGCCAGCAAAGAAAAAAGAAGAATCAGCTCTAACATGCCCAAAACCAGAGCTAAAATGAAGAAATAAGTGACTCTAACATGCTCAAAACTTGAGTCACAAAGAGAAGAAGGATACTTCAAGTTTCAGATTTCAAGCCTTCACAGTTTTGTTTTCAGTTTTCTGCAATTTTCTGTCCAAGTGCAACTATCTTTATGCCTTGGACCCACAGCAAGTCAGACAGTCTAATACTGGCTTGACTGTTTTTAAATTTCTATTTTAGAATGTAGAGAATAAATCTGTTGGACAGTTTAATCCCAGCAGATATTAGATTAGGTAGAGAAACATATGAGACCAACCATCTGATCTAGTATCATGGAGCAATAAGGGTAGAGTTAGAATAGGTTTATTTTCTGTTTGTAAAAAATAAAATGATGTAAAGGGTCTGCTAGCTCAAATGCACCCTAGAAGAAGAAAAAATGATAGGATTGTAGTGTGGGTAGGTAGATTTATTGGGAAAATTTTTCTGCTAAATTGATGTCTTCACAATTGTGGCAGCTGATCTAAAGAAATCAAGGTGGTTTAAGCAGCAGGAAACTGGCCTACTCCAAAGATCTACTGTATGAATTCTTGACTCCTTCAAGAAGAAGTCATCCCCATGTGGAGCCATTATTAGCCCCCTATAAATTTTTGACAAAGCAAAGTAGGGGGCTAAATTGTTTTGGAGCCTTCAAGGAATGCATCTCCCCTGAAGACACATCATCCTTGAAGTCTCCTGTGCCTTTGCCTTTGATAAATTCTCCTCTGCTGGCTCCTTTTATAAGGTCTCATTGATTACATAATTTTGGCTCCAAAAAGGCCTTATTTATCCCCTTGTAGCTCTGCATTTTTCCCCCATTTTATCCCTTTTTCCCTTTTCCCAAGTTCCCTTTCCATCCCAAAATTCCCCCTTTTTTGTACCCCCAAATCCCTCCCCTCATCCTCCAAAACCATCCTAAAATCCCCTTTAAACCTTCCAAATACACTTTGTTTGGTTTAATTCCCCTTCATCCCCCTATCGTTACCCATTTTGGCTTTAAATTTCGTTGAAATGGGCCAAAAATCATGTTTTCTATGTAATTGAGCCTCAACCCCTTTCGACCTAGTCCCCTGTACATATCCCCCCATAGAACCCAACACTATGAACGAGCGCTAGACCCGAAGGCGTTTTTTCGCATTTGTTCATCAGGTGTGTTTACAGCCATTGATCTTCACAGAATTGATGACAATCGCCGCCCCCCACAGCCTCCGTCGTTCTTCCCATTCACCGCCAAATCGAAGATCCATCGTTCATTTAAATTTCGATCAACAGTCTGTAATCCCCCATCTCGGTGGTCCCCGCAGTGCACTATTTCAAAATCACCTGGTTTCAATCACACCGCCTTCGGGCGAGGGGCGGTATTTTCTGATCGCGGAGCGATTCCATACAGCTTCCGACGCGTGGCACCGGTTCGGCTAGAAAACCACCCTCCCATCGCGCATTAAAGTTCGTCCATGGACACGCAGCAATATGCATATCAGCCATCCGATCCAGATCCCTCCATCCAACGGTGATCGATCCATGAAGCTGCGCACGCGATAGCCCCATGGCCGCCATACCACGGCCTTTGTCCATCGCCCTGCGATACACTTTTTCACCCGAATTGATCTCAGGCGTCCAACGGCGAGATCGGACGGTCCATATTGACCACACGCCGTAGTTGACCGGAACGCCACATCATCAGGTCACGTATCTTCATCTTTTTTCTCGCCTGTCCCCTTTATAATCCATTCAAAGATTAAAATTTTAATGTTTTTTACGTTAAACGTCTGCCTCGACACCTTCCACTGTTTTTCGCCAACCTTCACCAGAGCATTTCCCCACCATTCCTCTGCATTTTTTCGCCATTTCTCCGCAGACCCACTATCATCCTCGCAGTCGTCCACATTATCCCACCCCCCATACATGTCTTTCGTAACAGGTTTTCGTGTTTTGTAGGGTTACCAACAGTAAATGGCCGCCATGATTCAGGGTTTCTGTCACAGCGACAGAAAACATAGGGAAGAGCATGCACAAAGATCGTATCATGGAGAAAAGTTTGGGATAGTTCTCTGACATGACTTCCATTAAAAGAACAGGGTTTGGCCTTGTAAAACTGTCCCGGCGCCATTAACACACAGATTTCACAGTCAGAGATATAAATGAAGCAGCAGAGAGCTTAAGGCACGCAAATGAAGATATATAAGCCTTAGGTTCAAAGATTTAGAGGCAAAGTACCAGATTGAAGACCCAAGGATCACGCAGAAGGTACAACACACAAAAATCAATGCATATCAGGGTTTCTACAGCAGCAGAATGTTTTTCCTCCATAAAGGACAAAGCACCCATGCAGTTTTTATTCTACACCGTGCTCCTAAAGAAATTTCCACCCTGACAACAGTCTGAAGCTACCAGAGCATTTGTTTCATAAATACGACAGACTTCTCAGTTGTTTATTTATCATTTTTTTATTCACCAAAAGTACCACAGTCATGCAGATCAAAGTACATCAAGAGACATACCGAAGTAAATGGAGGCCTGAAGAAGACCACTCTTCCATCCAAAGAGTGACAGGAATTGAATGCTCAGAATTCAAACAGAATGGGCTTCGGCCCTCTTTCTTTTCAGAAGTTTTAATACTGCATTTAGCTCTTCACCTACCTCCTCTGCTTCTCTGGAGCTATAAATTCATGAAGAAACTCATTGTAAAGGTTGTTGATCAGTTATCAGAGAATTGCAAACAGTTTCTTTTGAGACACAGTCTCTGTGTAAAGCATTAGATAGGCTGAGGAATATGATTTCAGACTGAGTATTCAACTATTAGCAATGTTGTACTTGACTGGTATTGCTATTTAATATGACAAGCACATTTCTTTGGATCCTGATCTAAAGCAGCGGTGATGTTTTCCTATCTCTGTTTTTATATTCATTTCATTTCGTTTCTACTGGCTTGCATCAGAATATTGGCATAGGATTTACCCTTGTTAGGTACCCTATGTTTCTGCTCTCCTTGCCATTGATGTTTTTCTTCTAAATGTGTTATCTAAGAATTGATTTCAGTTAATTTAACCAATGTAGTGGATGTTATTTCCTGCTCTCTGATGTATGAATTAAGTGTATTTGTTGTTATATTTTTTCTTGTTAAGGATTTAGTTGGAAGATTTGGGAACACTGGGGACTAGAGTTAGCCCTGTCCACTAGGATCCTTGTGCGACCAGCAGGTATTTAACTTTTTACTCTGAATCTGTGTTGTCTCCTCCTCTCCTACCTTCCCATATCACACTATCATCTCTAAGATCCAATGTTTTAGATGACTAGCCCAACTGAAAGCTTGCCTATTGATTAGCAAGCAAACCCTTTCCTGACTCCATTGCCCAATGGTCTTGAATGCTTTTCTGGAATACTTCACCTCTGCCTAATCTCTCTTTGCTCATCCTTGTCTTACATTGAACCCTTCTTTCCTGATAACCAACAACCAAATCAAAACAAATCAAACAAACAAAAACTGTGCCTATAACTAGCCTAACATCTTAAACTTTGAGTTTCAGAGACATAAAACCTTTGCTCATATAGAGAGATCCCTCTCTGGACCCAGGAGGGCTAGATCCCGAGGTCTGAAAGTGGTTTGATGTTGTCTCATCTTTTGGTCTTGCCAATCTTGCCAAAACATGGGAACCCCAACATAATGGCGACTCCGCTGGGGAACATCTGAGTATTTCTCAGCTTCTACATCATAAGAGCCTCAGAAACCTACAATCTCTGGTTAGGTTGGCAGTTAAACACTCCTATCCGCACATCAACCTCTATACCATTTGTTGTGTTTCTCCCACACTCTTAGACAGAGTTTGGAAAGGGCCAGGCAACCTCCAGATCTCACACTCTTTCAGAGGTGACATATCTAGTAAATGCCCTCCCAGTCAATCTCTGGTTAGAGTTTGCTGTGTTTGGAAGATATCCTTGAAAAGGGACATCTCATAAGAGGGACATCTCATAAGCACTGTGGTGGACAGTGTACCCTCCAAAAACATCCTAAACCTTTCCACCTGGCGACTCCATATTCCCTAAACGTTTTAAAGACTCCACTGGTGATCAGTAGGCCTGCTGATTATCTTGGTTCACATTAGACTCCACTGGGAGACCAGCCTCCTTAAAAACATCAACCACAGTAGAAGTAACAAGTAGGGTTAAGCTGCTTGGTTAGGAAACAACATTCTGGCTTTAAGAACCATTCACACAAGAGCTTATCCTAGCCCAAACCCACCGGAAATAGTTGAAAACCCCGAGAGCATCCTCAAGGGAGCTCCTACACCTAAAAGACCAACTATTTCCAGCCACATCCATAGAGCTAACTCCGTACCAGAAGATCTTACAACTCTATCACACTTTCACCTTGACCTAGACCTACCTAGTAGATTACCTAGAACTAGGTCATTCAGTGTCCTAGACCAGCCCGACCTTGAGTTCCCTGGTTCACCACCTCAAAGTGGTAAGCACCTTGGGATTAGACAGACCCCTCCATCTACACCTCCTGATATACACTTCATTCAAAACTTGGGGCTCAGTCACCCTAGATCTGCTCATCAGTCTTCTGCTAGTCATAATATCCCTATCATCCATTTACCTGTTGCCCAAGTCAATCCTTTACCTCATCAAAACATCATCATGGCAGCCTGATATGCACCTCTTGTTGAAAATGCAACAAGATGATGGAGCTTAGTGAAATGAAGTCACCTTCACTGGTGGGGCCCGCTGTGCTATTTTTGGGAGCAGTGCCTATTTTTAGACTATGTCTATTTTCAGACATAGGGATCATGGTCTATGAGTTGCAGGATGATATTTATGGATGATTGGTCGAGTTGGTAAAAATAGATGGACCTCTATTTATAGACATTGGGCGGTTTCTATTTTTAGACTGCCGGGCTAAAAATAGAACAGTCAAATATTATTAACCCTTAATAATATTTAGACTATAAACATTATCTTATCCTCTTTGAGCACTTCAGTTTGATGCTTGGATGTGGCACATGCAGCTGACAGAAGGAAATACACTTTTCCTAAGGGTTAGTTGAGCTATTGCATGGTTGACTTCAGTTAGAACTCATGTGGCAGAGTTTGGTGGAGTTGATGAGACAGTTGGTGGAGTTGTGTTCGGTTTAACTTAGTTGAACTAGTTGTATTTAGTCTAATTGAAAAATACACTAGTGATGAGTGGTGTGAATTAATTATTAATTAATTAACTAATTATTAACTCATAATTCAACTAAAGAACACATCAGTTAACTGCAATGCATGGACAGTTCAGTGGAGACTAGTGTTAGAGGTGGGTGAAAGGGTGAGTCTACTATCAGTTGTGACTATTGGCTGTGCATGAGATTTGCACACACATTGATGGAGATTTCCAATGAGGATTGCGTAGTTGGAGCTAGTGGGATTCGAACTTGGATCTCATCATCAATCAACTTGGATTTCGCAGTAGAGGCAGGCAGACTTGTGGAGGAGATTTGAACCTGTGACTTGTTCATCTTCATAACTAGTTTTGTGTGTAGCATTGAGATAGTGCTAAGAGCTGTGAGAGCTTTGTGCTATGTATTGTTACATGTTCTCTATCATTATAATATACAGATAGTTTGGGGTTTTCAGCTATTTCTTTCCCCATTACATCCTGTGTTGATATGTGTGCTTGATTATGTTTTAATGAGCGCATGCGACTGCTTTCTATTTCTGCATATTGATGATCAATTGTAGAAGAGGTTATGTATTATGCATGAAGCTTAAATAGTGTGTAATCAGGATAATCTCAGTGAATAATTCATAAAATTATTCAAATTTCTACATGGTATCAGAGCAGAGAATTGATCATCGGGATCTATTACAGTGATTACAATTATTTCAGTAGACAGAGTCTGTAACGGGCCGGGTAGCCTCTGGATCCATCCTTTCCTTGAAAGGTGATATATCTAGTAAATGCCCTTACAATCGATCTCTGTGCTAGAAATAATTTGTTCTCACAGATCCAGAAGCAGTTGAGTTTTTAGCTTGGAATTCGAATTTTGCAGCAGTTTGTTTTCTTGGTGCCGGAGTTGAAATGTCTTTCAACGGTTTGCGACTGGAATATGCCCTTGAGGGTAGTTCGAATTATGTTTCATGGAAGGATAGAATGGTGGCGGTATTAGATGATAAAGGGCTGAAGGAGTTCATAGATGCTGAGATCCCAAAGCCTACTGATGCTGCTCAAGTTGAGGCTTGGCAAAAGAAGATGGCGAAATGTCGAAGGATTCTGTTGGAGGGCGTGAAGGATCACATTGTATCCAACCTGCATGGAAAAGCTTCTCCATATTTGATGTGGAAAGCATTGACAGATCTATTCCAGAGCAAGAGCGACCAAAGGAAGCTGGCGCTCAAGGATAAACTCAAGAACATTAAGATGGAGAAAGGCGACAGTATTGCCAAGTACCTCACGAAGTTCACTCAATGCAGAGATGAGCTGGGAAGTGTGGGGGTGACTGTAGATGATGAGGACTTGGTGGACCTGGATCTCCTTGGTCTTCCGAAGAGTTGGCATTCCTATCGTGACTCCGTCAATGGTTGGGAGAAGTTTCTGGGATGGGAGCGACTTTGGTCGGATCTCATGCAAGAGGAGATAAGGCGGACTACCAGGGACGGATCTTCATCAAAGGCATCTGATGAAGAAAATTGCGCTTTGGCTGCCAAAGAAAAGAAGGGGAAGAGCAATAAAGCTTCTTAGTTTTGTGCGAAGGCAAGAAGCAAGACATGTCCAAGGTGAAGTGCTTTCACTGTCACCAACACGGACATTATGCCACAAATTGTCCGTAGAAGAAGAAAAATAAGCATGCTGCTGGATCTGCAGCGGGAGAGGCATTGGCCTCCCAGTTCGAGCTGGATTTTTTGCTGATCGCATGCTTGGTTTCAAGTGTGATGGGATCAATATGGTTCTTGGACAGTGGTGCGTCATTTCATATGACTGGAGATCGGGATTTGTTTTCAGATCTGGAGGAGAAAGATCTTGGAGTGCACATTGAGATGGGCGATGATGGTAGATACAGTGCGACCGGTATCGGTACCATTTCCTTTGAGAGGGAGTCTGGTAAACCCTTCGTATTGAAGGAAGTATTGAATGTTCCAGGATTGATGAAGAATCTGATCTCTATGGTGATGTTGGAAGACAAGGGGTATGATGTGGTCTTCAGCGAAGAAAAAGCTTTCCTATGCAGTAAGACAACTGGAGAGACCCGGAAAATAGGGGTTCGAGTCAAGAACCTTTATGAGTTGCAAGTAGATGGTTGCGCAGCAATGGCATGCAAGGCGGAAGGAGTGGTGAGCCGGGATGATGGCGAGCTGTGGCACCGGAGATTGGGCCACCTTCACCATGGATAACCACAGATACCGCAGCTGCATTTAAGTCCTTTCCTAAGGGCACTCTCTGGGAGTGGCTCTGTGAAAGCCACCTTTCACGAGAAGGATAGTCGCGCCACGACGATCCTTGAGAGAGTTCACACAGACGTGTGTGGTCCTTTCTCTGTAGCTTCGACAGCAAAGCACAAGTACTATGTGATCTTTGCTGATGATTTCTCTCGGAAGTGCTGGATCTTCTTCATGCAGAAGAAGAGCGAGACATTTTCTAAGTTCTGTGAATTCAAGGCACTGGTAGAGAAGGAATCTGGGAAGCATGTGAAGGCTCTTAGGAGCGACAATGGTGGTGAATTCATCTCGGCTGAATTCAAAGACTTTTGCAGCGCAGAAGGGATTCGGAGAGAGCTCATTGCACCCCATAACCCACAGCAGAACGGGGTGGCTGAGTGGAAGAACAAAACGATCGTGGGTGCTGCACGGGCGATGTTGCATGATCAGGGCCTACCCCTTCACTTGTGGGCTGAGGCATGCAATACAGCAGTGTATGTGCAGAACCGTTGTCCTCACAAGGTTCTTGGCATGAGTACACCAGAGGAGGCTTATTCCGGCAAGAGGCCTGATATTTCCCATTTGCGGATTTTCGGATCTCCTGTCTACATGCATGTGACGAAGGATGCAAGAAGGAAGCTGGATCCAACTGCTGAAGTTGGAATATTTGTGGGGTACACTGATACACCTCACAACTATCGGGTGTATGTGCCAGACAGTCGCAAGACCGTTGTGCGACGGGATATAAAATTCCAGGAGGAGAAAGCCATGCAGTGTTCGCTTGAGAGGGAGCTACACTTGCATGCAGATGAGGAGCTGTTAGTTCCTAAGGAGGAGCTTCCGGATGTGGATCAGCCACAAGAGGAGGTTCAGGAGGTGGAAGAAACCACCCATGCAGCGCCAACCATCAAAGGGCGCATGCGCACTACAGAAGCTGAGCGACTGGCTCGAGATGCAGAGAAGGTTGTAGGACCACCTACAGCACAGCGCAGACAGAGACAGTCACCGGATCGGTACACTGGATACATGGCTCTTGTGAGCAAATGTGTCGTGACAGAGCCATCCTCTTTCGAGGAAGCTGTGGAGGACCCCACATGGGTAGATGCCATGGTGGAAGAGTATGATTCGATTGTCAGAAACAGTGCATGGGAGATTGTCCCGCGACCGGAGGGGAAATCAGTGGTGGGTTCGCGATGGATCTACAAAGTGAAGCAGGCAGCTGACAGGAGTGTGGAGAAGTACAAGGCAAGATTTGCTGCCCGTGGCTTCTCACAGATCAAGGGGATCGATTATGAGGAGACCTTTGCACATGTCGCAAGGTACTCTTCCATACGGACGATCCTAGCTCTCTCAGCGCAGATGGGGTGGCACATCCATCAGATGGATGTGAAGACTGCATTCCTCAACGGAGTCATTGAGGAGGAGGTGTACATAGAGCAGCCTGAATGTTTCGAGATCTTCAGCAGTGAGTCGCATGTGTGCAAACTCAAGAGAGCACTGTACGGGTTGAAGTAAGCACCTCGTGCTTGGTACACACAGATAGATAGTTACTTTACCGGACTTGGATTCTCCAAGAGTGAGGCGAATCCTAACTTGTACCAGATTATGGTGGAGGGGAAGTTGCTGATCATTTTACTGTATGTAGATGATCTGATTTTGATGGGAGATGAGCTATTGATACTTTCATGCAAGGAGGATCTTGCTAGAGAGTTTGAGATGAAGGACTTGGGCCTTCTTCATTATTTCCTGGGATTGGAAATCTGGCAGCGCAGTGGTGGACTGTTTGTTTCTCAGGGTAAGTATGCCTGGGAGATACTGGAGAAGTTCAACATGCATGGCTGCAAGCCTGTTGATACTCCTCTTCCTAGAGGTTGGAGGAAGGAGGATGCTACTTCGACGGAGGAAGTGGATGCCACTGTTTATCAATAGTTGGTGGGGTCGCTTATGTATCTGGTCAATACACGACCCGATATATGCTATGCTGTTAACCAGCTTTCGCAAGCTATGGTTAAGCCTACCAAGATCTTCTGGAAGGGAGGCAAGCATGTATTGCGTTATCTTAGAGGCACATCGGGATATGGTTTGTGGTACAGATAGGAGGATGAGGTGAAGCTGTGTGGCTTCACGGATGTAGATTGGGCAGGGAGCCCAACGGACCGAAAGAGCACATATGGAGGGATCTTCAGTATCGGGTCGATAGCAGTTTCCTGGTACAGCAGGAAGCAGAGATCCGTGGCACTCAGTTCCGCGGAGGCCGAGTATATGGTAGCAAGCTTGGCTGCATGCGAGGCTATTTGGATGAGGAAGATTCTGGTCGGGTTGTTCAGGTCGCATTTGGAGCCTACTGTGATTTATTGTGATAACCAGAGTTGCATTAAACTCTCGGCTAATCCAGTATTTCATGATAGATCCAAACACATCGACATCAGGTACCATCATATCAGAGATTGTGTGCAGCGGAGAATCATGTTACTTTCATATGTTCCCACGGAGGATCAGGATGCTGACATCTTGACGAAGGCGCTCACCAGGAGAAAATTTGAATTCCACAGAGGCAGGATAGGGGTTGCAGATAATCCATATCTTGTTGAGAGGGAGTGTTGAAAATTCAACAAGATGATGGAGCTTAGTGAAATGAAGTTGCCTTCACTAAGTGGGCCCGCAGGCTATTTTTGGCGCAAAGTCTATTTTTAGACTATGTCTATTTTTAGACATATGGATCATGGTCTATGAGTTGCAGGATGCTATTTATGGATGATTGATCGAGTTGGTAAAAAATAGATGGACCTCTATTTTTAGACATTGGGCGGTTTCTATTTTTAGACTGCCGGGCTAAAAATAGAACAGTCAAATATTATTAACCCTTAATAATATTTAGACTATAAACATTATCTTATCCTATTGGAGCACTTCAGTTTGATGCTTGGATGTGGCACATGCAGCTGACAGAAGGAAATACGCTTTTCCTAAGGGTTAGTTGAGTTATTGCATGGTTGACTTCAGTTAGAACTCATGTGGCAGAGTTTGGTGGAGTTGATGAGACAGTTGGTGGAGTTGTGTTCGGTTTAACTTAGTTGAACTAGTTGTATTTAGTCTAACTGAGAAATACACTAGTGATGAGTGGTGTGAATTAATTATTAATTAATTCACTAATTATTAACTCATAATTCAACTACAGAACACATCAGTTAACTGCAATGCATGGACAGTTCAATGGAGACCAGTGTTAGAGGTGGGTGAAAGGGTGAGTCTACTATCAGTTGTGACTATTGGTTGTGCATGAGATTTGCACACACATTGATGGAGATTGCCAATGAGGATTGCACAATTGGAGCTAGTGGGATTCGAACTTGGATCTCATCATTAATCAACTTGGATTGCGCAGTAGAGGCAGGCAGACTTGTGGAGGAGATTTGAACCTGTGACTTGTTCATCTTCATAACTAGTTTTGTGTGTAGCATTGAGATAGTGCTGAGAGCTACGAGAGTTTTGTGCTATGTATTGTTACATGTTCTCTATCATTATAATATACAAATATTTTGGGGTTTTCAGCTATTGCTTTCCCCATTACATCCTGTGTTGATATGTGTGCTTGATTATGTTTTAATGAGCGCATGCGACTGCTTTCTATTTCCGCATATTGATGATCAATTGTAGAAGAGGTTATGTATTATGCACGAAGCTTAAATAGTGTGTAATCAGGATAATATCAGTGAATAATTCAGCAAATTATTCAAATTTCTACACCTCTGGTTTTACCTCAGCCTCTAGTTCCCTTACCCAATGATTATCAATCAAAGATCCCACACTTCACTGCAAAAGAGTCTACCACAACACAATACCATGTAGACAGAATGGAATATTCTTTTGACTACATGGAGATAGATGATGATACAGTCAAAATGAGAATCTTTGCCCAGATCCTAGGAGGTGATGTGAAGAAATGGTTCAAAGGCCTACCTCCGGGTAGCATTAATGATCTCCCAGCTCTATATCAGACCTTCATAAACAAATGGGAAGTTAAGGCCAATCCTCGCCAACTCTTAGCCGAATATATGAGCCTTAAAAGAAACGTAGGAGAGAGTGTCCACGATTACACAACAAGATTTAACAGCATTTACAATGCTCTCCCTCCACATATGAAACCTCCCCAAGGTATGGCCCTAGCGAAATACCCTGAAGGCTTTGATGCTGACATGGCCTATCAGCTTAGGGATAAAGAATACAAAACATTGGAGGACATGCAGAAAGGAGCAGTGAATATAGAAGCCAACTTGATTGAGAAAAGGGCAAGATTAAGAGCTGAAAAAAGGGTAACATATAGAGACGACAATGTAGCTTCCACATCTGATCCAAATCATGACCATCTATCTAAAAAAGTGGAGAAGCTATACCAAATGATGGAAAAAATGGTTGTCACAGTTAGTAATCAAAATAGAAATCAAAACCATAACACAAACCAAAACTTTAGAAGAAACAATGCCACTCCCAACAGACAAAGAGAATCAGATCAGCAGGTTATACCCCCATTTCAAGAGAAATTTCTTGATGAAGGATGGAATCATAGAAGAGTCTAAAGGGAACACAATAAACATGTTTGAAATAGAGGATTCAATCCATAACTGTTACACGGAAGAAGATCAGGCCTCACCCTCTGGTTGGGATGAGGAATGGTTAGAAACTGAGGATTACAGGTTGGGATTTGAAAATGCCATGATGCAGGTCAGAGAGCAATATGAAATTAGAAGTAAAAAGAGCCAAGAAAATGCCCAACCAAAATCTTCTGAGGTCACCATCAAGAAAAGACCTGAGAAAACTTCTAAAGCAACTGCTGAAAGTAAAAAATCAGCAGCTGAGAGTTCTGGAAAGAGCAAAGAAAAGGACAACCAAAACACTGATACACAAGGTAAACCAACTAGCAGCACTAGCACTGCAGTTAGTGCTCCTGATAAAACTGTCACAAACACTGTACATAACGAGAATCAACACACTGATTCAGCCACTAAAGCAGTGGCTAACAAAACAGAGTTGAACATTCCAAAGTGTCAGTCCACTTTCAATTTGGAGAGTGAGATTGCAAAAATTAAAATCTCTGTCCCATTCTCTGAGCTGGCCACTTAGGATGTATATAAAGGCCAAATTTAAAGCATTAAATTTAGGTGATAACAGTGACACTATAAATCTGAGTGATGATCAACCTGCCCTTCTGTTTGGTCCAAAGATAGAAGGAAAGTTTCAGGAAGGTGTAGTGCCCCCTTTTTATATCAGTCTTAATGTCCATGATAAGATTCTCCACAATGCAATGCATGATTCTGGGGCATCACACAACCTGATGCCTAAAGTAGTGATGGAAATATTAGGCCTAGAGATAACCCGTCCCTATAAAGACCTATATTCATTTGACTCTAGTAGAGTAAAGTGTCTTGGCCTGATCAAAGATTTATGTGTGAGCCTTGCCCAGATTCCAGCAAAGTGTATGGTCATGGACGTTGTGGTGGCAGATGTGCCACCCAAGTATGGCATGTTATTATCAAGATCATGGGGAGCCAAGCTGCAAGGAACGATGCAGATGGATGGGGCTTATGCCACAATCCCGATCTTTGGCCAACTTAGAAGACTATACAGGGAAGCACAAATGAAATTCTTGGTTAGTAGCCCTGAAAAACGTGAGAATTATCTTTTATACTCTGTGCACATAGATTTGGACTCTTTCATCTTCTGCAATGATGAATCTTTGGGGGGACCAGAATCTGAAAACGTAGATACAAGAAAAGGTATACATGATGAAACAAAGCCAATGGATTTTAAGATAATGGCTACCCTAGACTTAGAGGATGAAGACGTAGAAAAATTTGAGCAGTGCACTGAAACAAAAATGCAAAATGAACCAGAAATAGAATGCAATCAGCCAACTAGTCACCTCTCTGACTTCCACACCCATAACGAAAAACTAAACGACCCACAGCTTGATGCATCTCCTATAGTGCAACATAATGGCGAACCCAGCTGTAGGGAAAGAAATGATAACAAAAACGAGAGTGAACCCCTGTGGGAAATGAGTTACGATGGGTCCTGCACAAGAAGAACTGTCGGAGCTGGGGTTTGGCTACGTAACACAGAGAGCAACTACGCGGAAAGCCATGCTTGCGATTTGCATTTCAAATGCACCAATAATATTGCAGAGTATGAGGCCCTTATCTTGGGTTTAAATCTGTTGAAGAAAATAGAAGCCCGTAGAATAGCCGTGCAGGGAGACTCTGAATTGGTTATCAAACAGGTGAACGGTGAATACACAGCCAAACACCATAGGTTGAGAGCATATAGGAACGATGTTGTGGACATATTGAAAACATTTGTTGAATACAATTAGTGTTTGTTCCTAGAAATCAGAACGCCATTGCAAATGGATTAGCTTGCCTAGCCAGTTCATACCCTAAGACTCCAAGCGACCAACAGATCATCATTCAGACCAAATTCAGGCCTGCGGTGCCAGATAACGAGAAATACTGGCAGGTTTTCAAGGGAGATAAACAAATTGAAGATTTTTTGATGGGCAAGGACGAGTTTGAGTTTTCCGATTCAGACTCTACGTCTAGCGATAACTGCCTAAGTGAGGAACCCTCGGACGAGGAAGAAACTACACACCACGATGTAGAAATAAACACTTTAAATGAAGAAACTGGAAATTCAACCATGGAGTGTAAAAACGCAAACAGCGAAGAAGTAGAGGTGCTGTAGGCCAAAGATAAGAACATACCTCGAGCTCTGTCGTCGTTAGAATACCTTTTTGACTTCGATGATGTGGCAAAAAATCCCACCATTGAACACGCGGACTTTGACGTAGAAGAATCCAATATAGGCACAAAAGATAATCCCAAAATAATTAAATTGGCTACGTCTCTTCCCGCGAACATGAAAAAGAAATACATTAACCTTTTTAAGGAATTTATTGACGTGTTTGCGTGGAGTTATGAAGACTTAAAGGCTTATGACACGAACATTATACAACACAAAATACCTTTAAACGAAAATAAAAAACCCTTCACCCAGAAACTTCGTAGAGTAAATCCAAAACAGTTGCCTGCCGTGGAAAAAGAGATTAAAAAGATGTATGAGGCAGGCATAATAGTTCCCGTAAGATTCTCCGATTGGGTCTCGAATTTAGTGGCTGTGAGAAAGAAAACTGGGGAGATTAGATTATGTATTGACTTCAAGAATCTTAATAGAGCCTCACTCAAAGACAACTACCCTCTGCCAAAAATGGAACACATTCTTCAAAAAGTAGTAGGGTCCAAGAGAATCTCCCTGCTAGATGGTTTCTCAGGTTATAACAAAGTGCTAGTTCTCCCAGAAGATGAACTCAAAACATCTTTTACCACTCCTTGGGGCACCTTTATGTATGTAAAGATGCCTTTTGGATTGATGAACGCTGGTGTAACCTTCCAAAGAGCGATGGACATAGATTTTTTAGATGAGATAGGGCACTTCATTGTTATTTACTTAGATGACATAACAGTCTATTCTAAGACTGAAGAATAACACCTAAAACATATGAGGAAAGTGTTTGAAAAATGTAGAAGGTTCGGTCTATCATTGAATCCAAAAAAGACTGTATTTGGGCTGCAAGAAGGAAAGCTTCTCAGCCACATTATATCAGAAAAGGGAATCAGGATAGACCCACAAAGAGTTGAGGGAATACTACAGATCACACACCCAAGAAACATCAAAGAATTACAGTCCTTCATTGGGAAGATTAACTTCCTTAGGAGGTTTATTCCCAACCTAGCTGAACACCTTAGGAATATGACTAACATGCTGAAGAAAGGTGTAGGAGTTAAATGGACTGTTGAAGCTAAGAAATCTTTTGAATCAGTAAAACTGGCACTTACCCAAGTTCCTGTTCTGATTAGCCCTGATTTCTCAAAGGACTTCCTGATCTTTTAATTTGCCTCTGAGCATACAATGGCTGCAGTATTGCTGCAGAAAAACACAGAGGGAATGGAACATCCAATTGCCTTTTTCAACAAAGCACTAAGGGATGCACCCTTGAAATACAACATAATGGAAAAACAAGCCTATGCCTTAGTCAAGGCCTTAAAGGAATTTAGGGTGTACATATTGCATTCTCACACCATAGCTTATGTTCCTAACATAGTTGTCAAAGATATATTGTCCCAAGATCCTGATGGAAAGAGGTGCAAATGGATTGCTGTGATTTTAGAATATGATCTTGAGATAAAACCCACCAAACTAATCAAAGGGTAGGGCTTAGCTAAATTAATGGCTGAATCGAATCTGCAGGCCCTGGACATTAACATGGTAAATGCCTTGGATGAGCAGGAAGGACTGCCTGACCCCATTGTTGAGGAGAAGTTTCAGAACTCTCCTTGGTACTCTGATATCCTTTATGTGCTCACCAACCTTAATGCTCCACCTGAATTGTCAAAGACCAAGGCCAAATTCCTCAAACTAAAATCCAGAAGCTACTGCGTTCTGAATGGAAACTTATATTGTAAAAATCCAAATGGCCTATTGCTTAAATGTTTGCCTGAAGTTGAATTTGAGAGGATTAAGCAAGAATTTCATGCTGGAGAATGTGAAGGCCACCTCAGTTGGAAAGCCACTACAAAAAAAATACTCAGAGCTGGCTACTATTGGCCTACACTCTTCAAAGATGTCCATAAAATGATCATTTCCTACCACAAATGCCAGATTTTTGAAGGCAAAAGAAAACTCCTCCCCTTACCTCTACAGCCCATCATTGTTGAAGGTCCCTTTCTGCAATGGGGCTTAGATTTCATAGGGGACATTCACCTTGCTTCTTCTGCACAACACAAATGGATCCTAACAGCCACAGACTACTTCACTAAGTGGATAGAGGCCATACCTGCTAGGAATGCCACAGATTCAGTCATCATTAGTTTCCTAGAAGGTCATATCCTCTCTCGGTTTGGCTGCCCAAGGAAAATAATCACTGATAATGCTCCTGCTTTCGGATCCAAGAAAATGGTTGATTTTTGTCACAGGTATCAAATAGCGCTTGGCCATTTAACTGCTTATTACCCTCAAGGTAATGGATTAGCTGAATCATCAAATAAGAGCCTGGTGATCATCATCAAAAAGTTGTTGGAAGAGAACAAAAAGTCATGGCATAACAAGTTAGTGCATGCTTTGTGGGCTGAAAAGCTTACAACAAAGAAGTCCATTGGCATGTCACCATTCCAGCTTGTATATGGGACAGAAGCAGTTTTTCCTACCAGCCTTGGGGTACCAGTGATTAAGCTGGTCCAAGAGATTCAAACAGAAGAAGACAGTATGGTGAGAAGGATAGGCCAAACAATTCATCCCCAGCAAACAAGGGAGGAGGTCTACAATAGAGCAGTGAAAGTTCAGGAGAATATAAAGAAATTGTTTCACAAAAGAACCAAAGCTGCTGATTTTAAAATTGGGGATAAAGTTCTGAAGTGGGACTCAAGAAGAGAGGATAAAGGAAAGCACGACAAGTTTGACAGTTTGTGGCAAGGTCCATACATCATCTAGGCCATTGTGGGTCCAAATGCCTTCTTCCTACAATAATTAGATGGTACAGAGCTGTTTGGGGGTCCTGTCAATGGCAGGATGCTCAAACACTACTTCTGCTGATTTCCAATTTCCAGTTTCCATTTCCATTGTACATACCATTGCAGTGTTTTATTTTCAAGAAAAAGGAAAAAATGTTTCAAAAAATAGAGAGAAAGGAGAGGTTCAGACATGCTCAGAACATGAACCTATGAAGTGCAAAGGATTGGCTCTAATATGATCAAAACCTGAGCCAAGGAAAGTGAAGATAGCTGGCCCAAACATGCCCAAAATCTAGACCAGCAAAAAAGAAGAAGAATCAGTTCTAACAAGCTTAAAACCAGAGCTGAAATGAAGAAAAGAAGTGACTCTAACATGCTCAAAACTTGAGTCACAAAGAGAAGAAGGATACTTCAAGTTTAGATTTCAAGCCTTCACAGTTTTGTTTTCAGTTTTCTACAAATTTTGTCCATGTGCAACTGTCTTTATGCCTTGTACCCACAGCAAGTTAGACAGTCCAATCCTGGCTTGACTGTTTTTAAATTTCTGTTGTAGAATGTAGAGAAGAAATCTGCTGGACAGTTCAATCCCAGCAAATATTAGATTAGGTAGAGAAACATGTGAGAACAACAATTTAATCTGGTCTCATGGAGTAATAAGGGTAGAAATAGAATAGGTTTATTTTCTGTTTGTAAAAAATAAAATGATGTAAAGGGTCTGCTAGCTCAAATGCACCCTAGAAGAAGAAAAAATGCTAAGATTGTAGTGTGGGTAGGTAGATGGACTGGGAAATTTTTTTCTACTAAATTGATGTCTTCACAATTGTGGCAGCTGAAAATCAAAGAAGAAGGTGGCTTAAAGCAGCAGGCATCTGGCCTACACCAAAGATCATTTCTGAATTCTTAACTCCTTCAAGAAGAGGCCATCCCCATGTGGAGCCACTGTTAGCCCCCCTATAAATTTTTGACAAAGCAAAGTAGGGGGCTCAATTGTTTTTTGAGCCTTCAAAGAATGCATCTCCGTTGAAGACACATCATCCTTGAAGTCTTCTGTGACTTTGCCTTTGATAAATTTCCCTCTGCTGACTCCCTTTATAAGGTCTCATTGATTACATAAATTCTGCTCCAAAAGGCTTACATTAAACCTCATATCCCTGCAGAATGTCTCATTTCATCCCTTCTTCCCTTTGTCAAAATCCCCCTTTTTGTACCCCCAAATCCCTCCCCTCGTCCTCCAAAACCATCCTAAATCCCCTTTAAACCTTCCAAATACACTTTGTTTGGTTTAATTCCCCTTCATCCCCCTATCGTTACCCATTTTGGCTTTTAATTTCGTTGAAATGGTCCAAAAACCACGTTTTCTATGTAATTGAGCTTCAGCCCCTTTCAACCTAGTCCCCTATACATTTCCCCCCCACAGAACCCAGCGCTATGACCGAGGGCTAGCCCCGAAGGCGCTTTTCGCATTTGTTCATCGGGTGCGTTTACAGCCGTTGATCTTCATAGAATGGACGGCAATCGCCGCCCCCCGCAGCCTCCGTCGTTCCTCCCGTTCATCGCCCAATCGAAGATCCATCATTCATTTAAATTGCGATCAACAGTCCGTAACCCCCGTCTTGGTGGTCCCCGCAGTGCACTATTTCAAAACCACCTGTTTTCTATCGCATCGCCTTCGGGCGAGGGGCGGTATTTTCTGATCGCGGAGCGATTCCATACAGCTTCCGACACGTGGCACCGGTACGGCTAGAAAACCACCCTCCCATCGCGCATTAAAGTTCGTCTGTGGACACGCAGTGATATGCATATCAGCCATCTGATCCAGAGCCCTCCATCCAACGGTGATCGATCCGTGAACCTGTGCACATGATAGCCCATAGTCGTCGTACCCCTGGCTCACTGTCCATCGCCCTCCGATACATTTTTCACCGTTGATCTCTGCCGAGATCGGACCGTCCAGATTCAATCACACGCCCGCCGTTGACTCGGGCCCGCCACGTCATCCGTCCACGTATCTTCATCGTTTTTCTCGCCCGTCCCCTTTATAATCCATTCAAAGATTAAAATCTTAATGTTTTTTACATTAAACGTCTACCTCGACACCTTCCACTATTTTTCGCCAACCATCACCAGAGCATTTCTCCACCATTCCTATGCATTTCTTCGCCATTTCTCCACAGTCCCACTATCATCCTCGCAGTCGTCCACGTCATCCCACCCCCGTACATGTTTTTCATAATAGGTTTTCGTGTTTTGCAGGGTTACCAACAATAAATGGCCGCCATGATTCAGGGTTTCTATCATAGCGACAGAAAACGCAGGGAAGAGCGTGCACATAGATCGTATCATGGAGAAAAGCTCGGGATAGTGCTTTGACACGACTTCCATTAAAAGAACAGGGTTTGACCCTGTAAAAATGTCCCGGCGCCATTAACACACATATTTCACAGTCAGAGATTTAAATTAAGCAGCAGAGAGCTTAAGGCACACAAATGAAGATATATAAGCCTTAGGTTCAAAGATTTAGAGGCAAAGTACTATATTGAAGACCCAGGGATCACGCAGAAGGTACAACACGCAAAAATCAATGCATATCAGGGTTTCTACAACAGCAGAATGTTTTTCCTCAATAAAGGACAAAGCGCCCATGCAATTTTTATTCTACACCGTGCTCCTAAAGAAATTTCCACCCTGACAACAGTCCGAAGCTACCAGAGCATTTGTTTCATAAATACGGCAGACTTCTCAGTCGTTTATTTATCATTTGTTTATTCACCAAAAGTACCACAGATTCATGCAGATCAAAGTACATCAAGAGACATACCAAAGAAAATGGAGGCCTGAAGAAGACCACTCTTCCATCCAAAGAGTGACAGGAATTGAATGCTCAAAATTTAAACAGAATGGGTTTTGGCCCTCTTTCTTTTCAGAAGTTTTAATACTGCATTTAGTTCTTCACCTACCTCCTCTGCTTCTCTAGAGCTATAAATTCATGAAGAAACTCATTGTAAAGGTTGTTGATCAGTTATCAGAGAATTGCAAGCAGTTTCTTTTGAGACACAGTCTCTGTGTAAAGCATTAGATAGGCTGAGGAATATGATTTCAGACTGAGTATTCAGCTATTGGCAATGTTGTACTTGACTGGTATTGCTATTTAATATGACAAGCACATTTCTTTGGATCCTGATCTAAAGCAGCGGTGATGTTTTCCTATCTCTGTGTTTATATTCATTTCATTTCGTTTCTACTGGCTTGCATCAGAATATTGGCATAGGATTTACCCTTGTTAGGTACCCTATGTTTCTGCTCTCCTTGCCATTAATGTTTTTCTTCTGAATGTGTTATCTAAGAATCGATTTCCGTTAATTTAACCAGTGTAGTGGATGTTATTGCCTGCTCTCTGATGTATGAATTAAATGTATCTATCCTTAGATGTTTCTTGTTAAGAATTTGGCTGGAAGATTTGGGAACACTAGGGATTAGAGTTAGCCCTGTCCACTAGGATCCTTGTGCGACCAGCTGGTCTTTAACTATGTGCCCTGAATCTGTGTTGTCTCCTCCTCTCCTACCATTCCATATCACACAATCATCCTTAAGATCCTATGTTTTAGATGACTAGCCCAACTGAAAGCCTGCCTATTGATTAGTGAGAAAATCCTTTCCTGACTCCATTGCCCAATGGTCTTGAATGCTTTCCTGGAATACTTCACCTCTGCCTCATCCCTCTTTGCTCATCCTTGTCTTACATTGAACTCTCCTTTCCTGATAACTAGCAACCAAATCAAAACAATCAAAAAAACAAACCTTGTGCCTATAACTAGCCTAACATCTTAACATTTGAGCCTCAAAGACATAAAACCTTTGCTCATATAGAGAGATCCCTCTCTGGACCTAGGAGGGCTAGATCCTGAGGTCTGAAAGTGGTTTGATGTTGTCTCATCTTTTGGTCTTGCCAATTTGGCCAAAACATTGGAACCCCAACACATAGAAGTAAAATAAATAATTTTCTAACATGTGCAAGGTTAAATTGAAATTAGGTTTACTATCTAGGCTTAATGTATGGATTTAAATGTTATTTTTTTTTAGCTATCACATGATCTATTTTATTAAATCTCAATAATGACCATGATGTAGTAGTGTATATTTCATAGATATTGGTGATAGATTGAAATCGCATGTTGTGCCCCAAGAACCTCACCCTCATAATTTGTAAAGATCGAGCAATCATGTAGGGGCCCCTCCATGGTTTTCCTCTCATAAATCTAAGATATGTTGCTTAACGATCCTTCGAAGAACCCCCGAATAGGCTTAAAGGCTTTAAAAGCACTTATTAGGGTATTGTCTCTTTCCCTTACCATACCCTGTATTGAAGGTCGATGTTATGTAACGAGATCACAAAATAGAAGAAGAAATAGATCAACATCTTAAAAATAAGCCTCTTCAAGGGGCAACCTCCTTTTACATCAAATAAATGAATAATTCTTGAATGATACAAATGACAAAACCTCCTTGGTATATATAAGAGTCTAAGGGATCATAATATAATTAGAACCTACATAACAATAATAATGTAAAGACACAACAATAACAATAGTGGGCTTCCATGGGGCACAACAATAACAATATGGGGGCTACATTGGCACAACAATAACAATAGGTGGCTACACTAACAATAACAATAAATGGGATACATAGTATTATAGGGACCTAACATGCCCCTTTCCTTCAAAAAAAGTGTTTTCCTTAACACTTGAGTAGTTCTGGATGCTTTTGTATAAAATTCTCATCCTCCCATGTGGAATATTCAACAGGTAAGTTCTTCCACTTAATGAGATACTTTGAAATTGATCAATTATGTAGTTGTCGGGTTCTTATTTATTTGACTCCTTCAAGCTCCAATATGATTTTTCCTTCTCTGTCAAGTTATAGCACTGTTGTTTGAACATATAGCTTGTCACTGGTAACCTTCTTTAAGCATGAAACATGGAAAACTAGGTGTACTCGGGAAGATGTAGGAAGATCTAATTCACATGCCATAGTACCAATCTTTTGCAACACCTTATAAGGACCATAGTATTGGGGTGATAATTTATTATCCTTCTCAACTTGCTTGAGGGACATTTGTTTGTATGGTTGTAGCTTTAAAAATACCCAGTCAGTTACATCAAAACTTATGTCACTGCAATTTTGATCGACCTGTTGTTTCATTCGATTATGTGCTAGAGTGAGGTTATCCTTTAAGAGATAGAGAACTTTTTGTTGATGCTCAGTGTGATATTCCATAGCTTGAACCTTAGAATTTTCTCTTAAATATGATGTGATGGATGGTGGATGATATCCATAAAGTGCCATAAATGGGGTCATTTTTGCTGCAATATGGAAGGAAGTGTTATACCACCATTCAGATATAGGTAACCACTTAACCCATTGTGTTTGTTTATCATATACAAATCAACAAATATATCCTTCCAAACATTTGTTCACTATCTCAGTTTGCCCATCAGATTGAGTATGATAAGATGAGTTATGAGCTAATTGAGTACCAAGACAATAAAATAATTCCATCCAAAAGTTTCCAGTGAAAATGGGATCTCTGACAAGTAAAATAATTTTTGAGTTTCCATGTAGCTTTTGAATTGTTCCATAAATGCAGTAGCCAAACCTGTATAACTTTTATTACTAGTGTAATTGAGGAGAGACCGAATTGTGGGCCTTGGTCAGTCTGGGAAATGACTGTAGGGCTAGGCGGGGTTTTTGGTTTGTTATGTGGGTGACCGGTGTGTGGACAAGTAATGAGGCAAGGTTCCTGGTCTGTCACCAATTCATGGGGTAGGGCGACTTGTACATTGCCAAGTTAATTGTACTAACTTTAAAAGGATGAGACAATGCACAAAAGTGTGCATACTTGGTAATTCTAGCGACTGCCACCATGATGACACTCTTTCCTTCATACTTGGGTAAACCTATGATAAAATCCATTGAGACCTCCTCCTAACGCGAACTTGGAATGGCTAAAGGTTGTAATAGACCTGGATCTTAATTATCTCAACTTTATTTTGTTGGCAAACCAAATATTATGCCACAAACTTCTGAATATCATAAATAATGTCATCCCAAAAAATTCCTCCTTGACCCTATGGTAAGTTTTTTAAAATCCCCAGTGCTCTCCTAAGGGGGAGGTGTGCAATTCCAAAAGATTTTTTTGTTTGAGTTGGGAATTCTTATAGAGATATAAGCGATCTTTGTACCATAATGAATCATTTTTCTAGATAAATGTATTAGATGTATTGGGATCTTCTTGCACATTTTGAATGAGTGCCCACACCTCTTCGTCATTCTTCCATTCATCCCTTGCTTCAGTTATCCAATCCAGCTGGATAATAGAAATGGCATAGTTCAATGCTTCCACATCCTCATCCTTTCTTAAGAGTGCATTTGCAACAACATTTTTCTTCCCTTTTTGTAGATGATTTCAAACTCATAACCCGACATCTTGGTGACCCATTTCTACTTCTCTTCTGAAGATAATCTTTGTTCCAAAAATTATTTAAGACTATCATGAATTTTTTTTACCTAGAAGTGTCTTCACATTAGGTAAGGTCGTCATTACTTTAGTGCATGTAGTATTTCCAACATTTAATTCTCATAAATAGGCTTGTGTAAATAATTTCCCTTTGATTGGACGACTTTCAAAATCAATGGGTCTTCCTTATTGCATTAAAGCAACACCAATTCCATTTCATGAGGCATCACATTCCACAATAAAAGTTTTTTGAAGTTTGGTGTAGCTAAGACCAGTGCTTGGCACATTGCCTCTTTAAGATGTTCAAAGGCTTTAAATACTTCTAAAGTCCAAGAAAATGCATCTTTCTTCAGTAATGTTGTTAGAGGCACTGCTATTCTCCCATAATTCTTAACAAACTTGTGATAATACCCTGTCAACCCAAGAAATACTTGAAATGCTTTAGGGTTGTGGGGATTTTCCATTTATTAATGGCTTTAATTTTGTTAAGGTCTACCTTAACACCCTCATGAGATACAATATGACCCAAATATTCAACCTCTTGTACTCCAAAGAAACATTTGGAGGTTTTTGTATATAATTGTTTCTCCTCTAATAGTTTGAGCACCCTGTCAACATGTTGAACATGATCCTTCCAATACTTGTTGTAGATTAGTATATCATCAAAAACTACTAACACAATTTTTCTAAGGAAGGGTTTGAAAATGGAATTCATCAAACCTTGAAATGTGGAAGGTGCATTAGTAAGTCCAAAAGGCATGACCAGAAATTCAGAATGACCTTCATGAGTTCTAAATGTTTTTTTCATAATTTCTTTAGTCTTCATTCTAATTTGATGATATCCTGAATGAAGATCCAACTTGGTGAAGTAAATTTCTCCATGGAAATCATCCTACAATTCATTAGTGACAGGAACGGAAAATTTATCTTTAATAGTGAGCTTGTTGAGCTCCTTATAATCAGGACACATACGCCATGATCCATCCTTCTTATGCACCAATACTACTGGAGCAGGGAAAGAACTTTGACTAGGTTGAATTATATCAGCTTTTAGCATTTCTGTAACTATAATTTAAATATCACTCTTTTGGGCATAGGGATATCTGTAAGGTCTGATGTTTGGAGGAACACTTCCTGGAATCAAGTGAATAGCATGATCATAATCACGAATAGGTGGGAGGCCTTTGGGAGTCTCAAATACCTTGGAATGATTATCCAAGACTTTTTGGAGATCTGGAGAAATAGATGGTTTCGATGTTTGAACCTATAGTGAGCATAATTGTGCAATTTCGCCTCATTTTTCTTTCTTCAAAATAATTTTCATGCCATTAGAGTTTATTATCTTCCTAGTTTCCCTGCGAAACCCCTTATTTCATTTTCCTTTCCTTCCCCAAAAAAAGTCAAGAAATGTTCTTGAAAATTAAAATCTATCGTCCCCAAAGATTGTAACCATTAGACTCTTAGTACGACATCAACACCATCCATTGGAATTGAAAGCATTGGAAAATGCAATACATATACCCCCATGGTTAGCTTGATATTATGGCACTTTCTAGAGCAATTTATAGTTCCTCCATTTGCAACCATCACTTGACACTTTGGTGCTAGATATAGAAAGCAATTTAATTTGTTGTTTATCTTACAATGAATAAAATTATGGGTACTACCCGAATCAATCATCACTATTACCTTTTTCTTCTTGATATATCCTTCTATATTTAGAGTTTGAGTGGTAATTCTCGCCAATGCATTACAAGATGTGATCGAATTCATTTCTTCTTTCTTCGAGGTTGATTCCTAGCGTATATCCTATTATTTTGATATTTTTTGTTCACTATTCTCTCATAATTCTGTGGCAAAAACAATTTCTTCACTATGGCTTCTGTGTATTGCATCACAACCCAGGAAATCTCTTTTCAAGTTTTTTTTCAATTTTTAGGAAGCAACTTAGAAGCATACAATATATAAATAATATGTATACATTCATATTTATGAATAGAAAGAGTGTTACATCCAAATGTATGTATTTACCTTTTATGATTTGGTATGACCTCTTTCAGTTAAACAAATTAAGATCTTGCTTATCCTTGACTGTGCGGAATTTAATTCTTGATTCAGGTGTATGTATTTTAAATTGTTTTAATGCTTTAAATGTGATTAATTAAACTTTTCTTTTGATAATAATAAGCATGCACATCAACCATAAATTGCAGCAAATAAGCATCAACACATAACAACAAATTTAATAAAGGATTTCACCCGAATGTCGTGGGCTAGGTCTCCTTAAGCCTTTGTCAAATGACTTGGCTCTTTGGGATTATGATGGAGAATTTATTTTGCAAGTCTCCTACTCAAATCAAATGGTTATTTAAATTGAACAATGGGTTTAGAATACCATCATACCCCTGGAATGGCTACTATCTCTCTGGAAATGGATCTGGGGCTCTCTGATTAATTTATTTTGCTGTGCCCTTGTTTTTCCTTTGAGATTCTCTCTCGCACTAACCTCAGAAGTCCTTTCGCCCTTTTCTAAACTGTTCATTCCATCACATATCACATCTCAAAATAGGTCGTTCATTTGCTCAAAATGAGCTCTGCTCCCCAATCTAGGCTCAACCCCTGTGGCCCCAGCTGCCCAAAACTTCCCTATGCTTCTTTTGCCTAGAAGTTCTAAATGACAGAAAATCCTCCAAATATTTCAGAAATGTCCAAAATAGTTAGAATAGACTATTCATCATCAAAAGATCTTTAATGTCGTAAGTCATGACCCCCTCCAACAATTGCACTCGTGGCTCTAGGCTCACTGAAAACTTCCTTGAAGCATCTTGGCCTTTAGAAGTCTCCAAAAGCTTCTGAAAATACTTCCATTGGATTCATAAGGTTCAATATAGTCATAATAGACTATTTTTTTGCTGAGAATGGTCTCTGGTTGCCCTGGATAAGCCTCATTCTCCTGTTGTCCCCTGGTGGCCCTAGTGGCCCTTGGAAATTCTATGAAGCAAAATCACGCTCAAAAGTCCTCTATTGGCTCTTCAAACCTCAAAAATAGCTCTAGAATCTCTGAAACATTCAAAAATTACTATTGGTTTCCTGAGTATGGCCTCTAGCTGCCCTGGCTAGGCCTCATTCTGTTGCTGGGCCCTGGTGGCCCTAGTGGCCCTTAGAACTTCTATGAAGCAAAATCATGCTCAAAAGTCCTCTGATGGCTCTGAAACCCTCACCAACAGCTCTGGAATTTCCATGAAAGTGTAAATTGACTATTGACACTCTCAGAATGGTCAAAAAATGAGTCTCCAACTCATTTGTCTAGTTTCACCTAGAACAACTCCACTAAATGTGGAGGACTTCAGTTTAACTGGAGTCAAATTAGCTCCTTTGCCAAAAAATAGCATGCCTCCAAGATTTCTGTAATGAATAAACGTGATAATTTAATGTTAGTGGTTTGGTGGCCACATGCCAACCCAAACCACGCCCTGACCGTTGAAGGTCGTCGGAACTCAAGATTTAAACCCTGGTTGCAAGGGCAGAACTCCGGGTTGAAGTCGGAGTTGGCGCTAACCGTTTCATCACCACGCGGAGTTGGCATTAACCATGCCCATGTGACAAGGTTTGTGGATGGCGAAGACTGCGGGTTATTGTCGGGGTTAACATAAATCGTGTGGATATTGTTTAAACTGTGGCTATGCAACAACTTTGCAAATGCTGGTGGGAACCGTCACTGAAACCGCACAGAAACTGGTCGATAACTGTTGCATGTGACACATAACGTGGAGATAATAACTGTTAGCGTTAACCGTCGGTTGGATTTTACGGAGGTTTTATGTAACGGTTGCATGTGAACACAACATGTGGGACCGTTGGCGATTTGGGACTGCCGGCGGTCCCCAACCCCCAAACATCAATGCTCTTGTGGATCATCTACAATATCCTTTATTTTTAATTTTCAAAAATACAAAAAAATAGAAAATTATCAAAATATATGTTAAAGTATAAAGTTTCATTTACTTTATGTTTTTGTGGAAGCGGTTCCCAGCACACAGACTAAATAGCGAGCATATTATGGAGCGGGATGCGATTATTTATCAGACATAGAATAAAAGTGTCAACCCGCGGGCACTTTCAGCGCACAGGTTAACGAGGAGGGTGCCTCCGCAATTGACCCTGTTGACTGCGGGGTCGATCCAGATCAACGGTTGAGATTCACTCCGGGGGCATGAACACGATGAACTCTCTGTACCTTGAGACCTCCCGCAGTGACGTAAGCAACCAATTGGTGACAACTATCATCCACGTCGGGGTATTTTTAACGGTATTTTGGCACGTCTTTTCAGAATTTAATTCTTAAGTCTGTGCCACCTATTTAATATGGATTCTCATTTTTGTAAGGTTATTATTATTAGTTTGTATCTGAGGTTTTGTCTGCGTTGTGTCTTTCCCTGTTATCTGCTACCCTGTCGATTGTCTATCACCCTAAGCTAAATTATGGCCAAGCATCCATCCCTTTCAGGTTCTTCCAGTCACATTCTTGTCATGGACACTGAGAGGGACATCCAAGATATTGTCTATTCTCTAGACCACCTTTCATTTTATCAACAGGTCTGTTTAAACGATAAAGATTCTCCAATTTACATTGTTGTTGGGTGTGGAGCCTGATTATCTTGTTTACTTTGTATCATAGCATTGGACCCCTGTACCTTAAAAGGGGCGGCAACGCCGCCCGAAATTAATTGTTGCCATGGGGGGTCCAGGGGGGGCTGCAGCGCTTTTCAGAGCCCCCCCCTGGAGGGGGCTTTCGGGGGCAGCGCCCCCGAAGCTAAAAACAGATGTAAAATTGCCTTGTAAAAGTATAGTAATTTCTAGTCAATCTGGGCCGTTCATTAGGAAAATGATCTGACGGTAGAAGTTATGTTTAGTTTAGGGTTTTTTTTGCCTCTAGAAGGAAACCCTCGCTTTTTATGAGGGTCAGGACAGTGGCCGTGTATTAAGGTATTTCCCGGAGCGAGAAATGAGAGGGAGATCGTGAGGAGAGATAAAGAGTATTAGCAAATGACCGTCGTAGGTTTTTGTCTCTTCATTTTTGCTGGATAATAGAAAGGAAGGACTGGTTGTTCGGGGTGGACGTAGCCCAAACTGGGTGAACCACGTATATCTGTGTCTCTCTAGTTTTATGTGTTTTGTGTGCTTGTATTTTCCGCATATTTTATGTGTTGCATTGCTCCATAATATTTAATTTTCTAACAACTGGTATCAAAGCCGAAGGTATATTTGGCTGATAAACTCGCAGGAAAGAAGGGTTCCTGGTTCAAGTGGGAGAAATGGCAGACGATGGTAAGTTTAGGGTCAAGAAATTTAACGACCAAAACTTTCCGCTATGGAAGATGTAGATGGAAGATTATCTATATCAGAAATATCTATACCTACCATTGAGCGGAAAAACAAACAATCCGATGGCCATGACATACGCGGAATGGAACATTCTCGATAGAAAGGCAGTTGGAACAGTACGGTTGTGTCTTTCGGCGTCAGTGGACTTCAATATTTCGAAGGAAACAACAACAGAGGGTTTGATGCAGACGTTGGCGAAACTATATGAAAAAATCTCGGCCTCAAACAAGGTATTTCTTATGAAACGACTATTTAATATGAAGATGTCGGAAGGTGGATCTGTTGCAGACCATTTAAATGAATTTAATACAGTTACCAGTCATTTAAGTTCTGTAGGGGTAAACTTTTATGATGAAGTTAGAGCCCTGTTATTCTTGTGCTCATTGCCAGAGAGTTGGAATGGTTTAGTAATGGCCATTAGTAACTCTGTCTCTGGATCTAGTACTTTAAAGTTTGATGATGTTGTCGGTGCTATCCTTAACGAGGAAATGCGACAAAAAAGCTCTGGTAAGACATCGGGTAATGCTTTGAGTGCAGAGTATAGGGGAAGAAGAATGGAAAGAGGAAAGAGCTCTGGTTATCGCAATAAATCAAGGAAAGGCAGATCCAAGTCTAGATCGGGGATAGTGTGCTGGAAATGCAGAAAGAGAGGACATCTAAAGAAATATTGTAGATCTTGGAAGGGAAAAGAAGGAGATTCACAACAAGAAAACAATCGTGAAGCAAATGTGACATGTGATGTGTTACAAGATGCTTTGATTCTTTCTTTCGAAAATGTTACTGATTCTTGGGTTGTAGATTCAGGGGCTTCATTCCATGCCACACCTGATAAGAAATATTTTCATGACTATGTTCAAGGAGATTTTGGACAAGTTCGTTTGGGTGATGATAAACCCTGTAAAATTGTTGGAATGGGTAAAGTTCTTGTAAAACAAGAGAATGGAAACCAATGGCTACTAACGGAGGTAAGGCATGTTCCAGATCTGAAGAAAAATCTGATTTCAACAGGGCAGTTAGGCGGTGAAGGTTGTGTGACAACTTTCACAGATAAAACTTGGAAGGTCACCAAAGGAGCCCTGGTAATAGCAAAAGGTGAAAAGGTTTGTACATTGTATTTATGCAATGGTATTTCTAACTCGGTTAATGCTTTAACTTCCAAAGGAGCAGATGCAGGATTATGGCATCATAGGCTCGGACACATCAGTGAGAACGGAATGAAGATTCTTCACTCAAGATATTTGTTGCCAGGTTTGAAGAATGTTCATTTGGATTTCTGTGAGAATTGTATTTATGGAAAACAAAAGAGAGTCAGATTTCTCAGAGTTGGGAAAGAAAAGAAGAGCGAAAAATTGGAGCTTGTGCATACAGATGTATGGGGACCTGCTCAGGTATCATCTCTCGGTGGCTCTCGTTATTATGTTACTTTTATTGATGATGCAACTAGAAAAACATGGATTTATTGTATTTAGAATAAATCTGATGTATTTGATACTTTCAAGAAATGGAAAGCTTTGGTTGAGATCGAGACAGGAAAGAAGTTGAAGTGTCTCAGATCAGACAATGGAGGTGAATATTGTAGCAAAGAGTTTGATAGGTAGTGTTCAGAGCATGGAATTCGTAGAGAGAAGACAGTTCCAAGAACACCACAAGAAAATGGTGTGTCGAAAAGGATGAACAGAACAATCATGGAGCGTGCAAGGTGCATGAGATTGCATGCAGGATTGCCTTTACAATTTTGGGCAGATGTTGTAGATACTGTTGTTTATCTAATAAACAGAGGACCTTCAAGTTCCTTGGATGGTGGTATTCCAGAGGAAGCATGGACAGGTAAAAAGGTAAACTACTCTTTTTTAAAGCCTTTTTGCTGTGAGGCCTTTGTCCATATTAATAAAGAAAATAGAACAAAGCTTGAGGCAAAATCAAAGAAATATACCTTTATTGGATATGGTGTTAATGATTTTGGTTATCGCTTATATGATTATGAAAATCACAAAATCATTAGGAGCAGAGATGTAATATTCAATGAAAAGGTCTTTTATAAGAATCAGTTGCAGGAAAAGAAACAGGAAAAAGAAAGCAAGGAATACACGGTTCTTGATGAGATAACTGAAAAAGTAAAGGTGCCTGAAAATAATAATAATCAACAACCACAGCAGCAGCAACCACCACAACAGCAACAGGCACCTCAAACACCTGAAAGTGGTGTTAGAAGATCTACCGGGATAAGTAGACCCCCTGAACGATACTCTCCTTCATTATATTATTTATTGTTGACTGATTCTGGTGAACCTGAATGTTATGAAGAAGCAATGCAGGTTGAAAGCAGGAAGAAGTGGGAGCTAGCCATGGAAGAAGAGATGGACTCCTTAATGCATAACCGGACTTGGGACTTAGTCAGGTTGCCTGCAGGTAAAACTACATTGCAGAATAAATGGGTTTACAGGCTGAAGGAAGAAGATGGAGGAAAACAGAGGTACAAAGCTAGACTTGTGGTGAAGGGGTTTGCACAGAAGAAAGGTATTGATTTTGATGAAATATTTTCTCCCGTTGTTAAAATGAATTCAATCGGAACTATTTTAAGTCTTGTAGCAACGGAAGATTTCCATCTTGAACAGTTAGATGTAAAGACAACATTTCTCCATGGAGATTTGGAGGAAGAGATATACATGCAGCAACCAGAAGGATATGAGGTAAAAGGGAAATAAAAATTGGTGTGCAGGTTAAAGAAGAGCTTGTATGGTTTAAAACAGGCTCCAAGGCAATGGTATCTAAAATTTGACAAGTTCATGTCTGAACAAGGTTATACTAGATGTCACTCTGATCATTGTGTTTATCTAAAAAGGCAAAATGATGGCAGCTATATTATATTGTTATTGTATGTAGATGACATGCTTGTTGCAGGGTCTAATATGCAAGAAATAAATGTGCTCAAAATAAAATTGGAAAATTCATTTACAATGAAGGATTTGGGAGCTGCAAAACAAATCCTTGGTATGAGGATAACTAGAGACAGGAAAAATCGCAAATTAACACTGTCTCAGAATGAGTACATAGAGAAGGTGTTGAAAAGATTTAATATGCAGAATGCAAAACCAATTAGTACACCTTTTGCTAGCCATTTCAAACTTAGTAAGGAGATGTGCCCCAAGACCCAAGAAGACATGGATTATATGTCTAAAGTTCTATATGCATCAGCAGTTGGAAGCTTAATGTATGCAATGGTCTGCACAAGGCCTGATATTGCACATGCAGTGGGAGTTGTAAGCAGGTACATGAACAATCCAGGAAAAGAACATTGGATGGCAGTAAAATGGATTCTCAGATATTTGAGAGGTACCACGAATCAAGCATTATGCTTTGGTGGTTCAAACATTTCTCTACAGGGATATGTTGATGCAGATATGGCAGGTGACAGAGATAACAGGAGGAGCACTACAAGATATGTATTTACTGTAGGTGGAACAGCTATCAGTTGGGTTTCAAAAATCCAAAGTGTTGTTGCACTTTCAACAACAGAAGCCGAGTATGTTGCTGCTACAAAGGCTAGTAAAGAAATGATTTGGTTACAAAGGTTTATGTATGAATTGGGTAAGAAGCATGATATGGGCACACTATACAGTGATAGCCAAAGTGCCATTCATCTTGCAAAGAACTCAGCATTTCATTCCAGGACTAAACACATACATCTCAAGTACCATTTCATACGGTCAGTATTGGAAGATGGAGAGTTGAAGCTGGAAAAGATACACACTAGCCAGAATCCTGCAGATATGCTAACAAAAGTTGTAACCAGGGAGAAACTGAGAATGTGCTCAGTTTCAATTGGTCTTCAAGGATGACGATGAAGATGAGGAATAGCCAGGTCCAAAGAGGAGTCATTGTCCAGCAAATGAAGCAGTGGTGGAGTTGCTACAATCAGTGTCCAAGTGGGATATTGTTGGGTGTGGAGCCTCATTATCTTGTTTACTTTGTATCACAGCATTGGGCCCCTGTACCTTAAAAGGGGTGGCAACGTTGCCCGAAATTAATCGATGCCGTGGGGGGTCCAGGGGGGCGGCGGCGCTTAAAAACAGATGTAAAATTGCCTTGTAAAAGTATAGTAATTTCTAGTTAATCTGGGTCGTTCATTAGGCAAATGATCTAACGGTAGAAGTTAGGTTTAGTTTAGGTTTTTTTTGCCCTAGAAGGCAACCCCTCGCTTTTATGAGGGTATTGTATTGCAGCTGTGTATTGTATGTGTATTCTCGGAGCGAGAAACAGAGAGGGAGACTGTGAAAGAGAACAGAGGATATTACAGTGGATCTGCTGTAGGTTTTGTCTCTTCATTTTTGCTAGATAATAGAAAGGAAGGACTGGCTGTTCGGGGTGGACGTAGCCCAAACTGGGTGAACCACGTATATCTGTGTCTCTCTGGTTTTATGTGTTTTTTGTGTGCTTGTATTTTCCGCATATTTTATGTGTTGCATTGCTCCATAATATTTAATTTTCTAACAATTGTCGTGGTTAACACTAGTGTATTGTTTGCATGCATTCCAAGAACACACCTTTTTCCCGAATTTGTGTATTGGATAGTGTCTGTCATGTACCCAGGAAAGTGTTTTGTAATGAATTGTCAAGGAGAAAATGTTCTGCAAGTGTCAGCCCAACTAATTCGCTAAGCTCTGTGTTACCTTGAGTCAGAGTTGTATGTCAAATTCATTCATTGATGGCGCATTATGATAGTCTTGCAGGCAAAACTTCAACCAATTCATCTTTTTTCTGAAGCCAGATACAAAGTAGTTTGCACCTGATAGTAAATAATTCTCCATGGAGGTTTTTGATGTAGAAGTTAGACCTGTGTTGAGGTGCATTCCAAAGATTTTGGGAAAAGACGACGAGAGTACAATAGACAAATCAGTTCTGGGAATGTTCGCCTTGATGATGAAGCCAAGAGTAGTGCTGGATATCCCTTCTTACTAGCAAGAAGTTGTCAATTCTCAGCTTATGAGTTTATCACTGACAGGTTCATTCAGGTTTCACTCTCTTGTTATTTATCTGTTTTAATATCAAAATGTAGAAGAATTCATGCATCTGGGGTTAAATATAATGGATATGAATAAGAAGAGGCAGTTAGTGGTATTTTGGACAGACATAGTAAGGAAAGAACAAAATAAGGAAGGTTTGTTTGACTTTGCAAGTCATTTTATTTCTACTGCATATAGAATTTTGAATGGAATCTCTCCCACATGATTCATGCCAAAGGCTCTAGAGTTCTTGCAGCTGGGGACGAATTGTAAGTTTGGTGATTGGTATGTCTTTAAATATTATTCTGAAATTAGACTCTATGGAGCTAGTGTGGAACCTTATAGGCTTCTAATATTTGTGCCCATGAGATTATTTTCTTTGGAAATTCATTAGGAAAAGTTTAAATGTTGATCAAATCCATTTTGTTCCTATGAAGAAAGGTCATATGTTTAAATTGTCAATGACTGTTGGTCCTTTTATAGTTAATATGAGACAAGAAACTGATGAAGTCACTAAGATGTTAGATGAAATGCACTTATTAGGGCTGAGAGACATAAGAGAATCTAGAAAGTATTTAAAAATATCTAAGGTCTGAGGAAAAATAAAATTTGAACAAGTCATAAATGATTTTGCACCCAAAATCCTTCGATAAGAGTTCCTTTGCGTGCCTTCTAACCCGAAAAGCGTGTAATCCCGAGAGTGGAAAATGTCACTTTTCGGGACCACAAAAAGCACACTCCAGGACATTGATTCCACACTTGAAGCCACCTAAGGACATCCACCCAAGCCTACTTAGGACATAAAGGGAGCACACAATGGAATCATCCCCATCTCTTGGGTCACCATCCACAATGTACCAAGAGAGGGAAGGAGGATTTGAATTCTCCTATAAAAGGCCACCAAGAGATGAAAAACTTGAGATCACATTGTTATGCTGGCTAGAATTGCCCCAAGAAATACCAACAGTGTGCGATCTAGAGCAGAGATAGAGGGGACTCAACTATTGGCCATCCAACAACTTCAGTCTACCATAGTAGAGAGAGGGAGACTTTGTGTCGAGGCAAGCTTGGAAGTAAAGACATCCTTGCATCAAGATTTATAACCCCAAGTTCTAAGGGCCCCTTGGCAAGTGGGTTAAAGTTTCATCCTCATTTCCTACCAGCACTCAATAAGAGGGGATGTAAGTGCTGCCGTTTGGATTATTGCAGTTGTTTGACTCTATTTAGAGATTTTGTCTTATCTTTTTTAGTTTTAGTTTAATTTTTATGTTTAAATATTCATGCTATTTCTCTATCTAGTATGTTTATGTTCTAGCATGTTCCATTAACTTGCTTGACTCCATATATTTTCTGCATGTGACCAATAACTTAAGAGGGTAAACCACACCCCTTAAGTTGGTGTGATTTCATACATGCATGCACAAAAAACACTAACACAGGATTGGCGATTCCACTACCATTTATTTCCAAGTTTATGTGGTTGTGTCTTTTTGCAGAGACCTCTATCAATGCTATGGAGTTGGGCTGAAATTGCCCCCTTTTTCTCCTTCAGTCCCTAGTTCATCCCAAGTGACAGACTGAAGCACAATAACTCCAAAAAAATAATTTTGTAGGAATTTGTCCGCTTTTCCCTTAGATAGGCGCGTCCAAGGCGCGCGTTCAGAGCTAACCTACGCATAGACATTGCGCCTATTGCAGCCTTCCGCGCGCAAAAGACATAATGAGAAATTTCTCCCATATTTCAATCTTTTCCTGCTTTTAAAGTGTCTAACAGCCCATAATACATCTGCCAGCACTGGTTGAGGTACGCAACTTGCTAAAGCTCACTCTTAGCTACTTTTAGTAGGCTTGGTGTTAGTTTTAATTCAAGATGATTTTTGCAAAGTTCACACATAGTTTAAGTAGGAGGGAAAATTAACTTGGATTCTGAAAAAAAAATTATGTTTTACAAATTTAGGTACCAAAACACCTAGATAATTAGCTAAAGTAAGTGGCCCAAGTCAATGCATGCTTAGCTAGTCCTTTTTTCTAGTGTAAATGTAATTAGTTTAGTTCAATTTTTGCACTAGGATTTCGGGACTAGGATTGAATTGTTGATAGAAGAGTGTTGGAACGGGGTCTCCTAACAAGCTGCGAAACTGGTCCTTTTTGGTTAATTTGGATTATATTTAATATAGCGCAAGGGTTTTGGGTGGGTCAAAGCCCCGAACACATTGTAATGGGTCAAAGGGGTAAATTAGGGGTTCGAAAACCATGGGTTGCAGACCATAAGAAATTCGGAGCTAGATTGTTATGAATAGAGATGTATTTTGTATCGAAAAGGATAGGAATTGATGAGATATTGATGCGATCTGTTGCTTAAGCGGTCTGTTTGGGTTTTGGGGAACAGACTCCTGCTGGCTGTGTGCGCAGGTTGGGAAGGGAATTGTAAGGAAAGGTTGATGAATGAATAAATGCGAAGAACTGTTAGAGATCTGAATCTATGAGTTCTGTTATGTGAATTGCTGATAAATGTTGTGTTATGTATTTTCTGTCTTTAAGCTGCGAAAGATCTGTGTACTATGCTCTTGGATCTAGATCTGCTATGATACGTTTGTGTATTGTTGTGTTGATGATATAATAAGCCTATAACTTTAGATCTAGTGCACGTGGATGCGAATAGAAACATATTTAACCCTGCGTAGGACAAGGTAATCTGGGAATTACAGAAACAGGACGCAGCCCTGCTTGCCTTACCCATCCTTTCTCAGGGTGCGGAAAGTTGGTTCCAGCACCCACCCATACTACTTCGAGTGAGAATGTGACCTGCGAAAGTAGGTCACTGCCGAAAGGGCCAGTAGTATAGGGGTTTGTTGGCAAACCTTGGACACCGAACCTGGGTCAAGACCCCTCAAGCCAACAAATGGTTCCGTTGCCAGGACCTAAAGGAGGTTGAGAAAGGGATTGGGTACTGGCAAGTATGGATCACCAGGCCTTTGACCCACAAAATTAGGTTTTGGAAGCCGCTATGAAATTAGAAGGTACGCCTCATAAGAGGGCTACGTAAGACGTCTAGCATATTCGGGAGCAGACTGAGGCCATGCACCAGGAAATTCAGAATCTACGACAGGCTGGCATGGAACAGGGACTAAGGGCGTATAGCTCGAAACAATGGGGCTCGAGGGAACCTACGCTGAGCGACGCCAGTGCCAGCATTACCAGTCGGTTGGCCCTAGGGAGCAAGACTTCCAAGGCCATCAGGAAGTAATGAACGAAGATCCTACCTCACCAAGAACCCCCTTGGTTAGGAATAACTCCCCCCCCCCCCTGGGGAGAAGGGATGGGCGCCAAAGCGGAAGCGCAAGTCGGGGTCGAGGCCAATCGATCTGCTATAACTGTGGAGGCACAGGGAATTCTGCGAGGGCTTTCCTGCACCCTGTATGTCAGTCCTGCAGGTATTGTAGACAGTTGGGCCACACGCTAGAAGACTGCCCAACCCTAAAAAACAGGATATGGGGAAAGCAACTTTCATCTGTGCAGAAGGTGCGAAGGGTCCAGACCAAACCGAGGGGTCCAGACACAAAGGTAAATGTAGTAACACGCAGCGGAGTGGCGACGGGAGGGGCTAAGGAGAAGGATGAAGCTGATACACTGATCCGCAGGGCAGTTAGAAACCAAGAAGGTCTTGACCTGCACAAAGTAAGGGAAACGTTTAAGGACGCTCATAAGTACTTCCTTGAAACTAAAGACTCGTCGTCCACAGACCTAGGGGATGAGGCAGTAACTGAGGAGGTTAAACTATTCTTACAAGCATGTATAGGGCTGCTCCACAACCCTCGGGTAGTACGAAACCTACAGGCTTTACTGGAAAAATGTACAATGCACGATATCGGGATGACTAGCATTAAGGATGTCCATACGTTGCGCAAAAATCAGCGACGCACCGATAGGGAGATGCGATTGACAGTCCAGATCCATGGCTATCGAATGGATCAGTTTATCTTAGTCCTCGGATCGGACGTCAATATCCTGCCTAAGCACACTTGGCAACGCATGGGGAAGCCTAAGCTGGAACAATCCACTATCCAGCTTTGAATGGAAAATCATAGAAGGATCATTCCTTTGGGTAGATTTCCCAGTGTCATGGTAGATATTACGAGGGCAAGGATCCTGGATGACTTCGAGGTAATAGAAATGATGGAAGATGTGGATCCCTACCCTGCACTCCTTGGGCTAGATTGGGCTATGAAAATGGGGGGCATTATCGATCTAAAAAAACGTAGCATGATATTTGAAAACCAAGGCCGACGGGTCGTTGTACCAGTAGAACCGGTGGAAGACAAATATTATGAAGGACCTATACCTAAGAAGGGGATTTATATCTATAAATTAACAATACCATGTCACGAGGAAGATACTAAGGATTCTAGCAGGGATCTAGAAGCTTGGCAGAACTAGCTAGGAGAAGCCTCCACGCTGCGTTGTCTTCGTATCACTAAGGAATCTCTCGTTATGGCCCCTGAGGAAAATATGGGAGTCAAACTAAGACCTACCCTGAGTGAGGGATGGGTCGACCCTCGAATAAGCAACAGATTCCCCATAACATGGGCTCCGAAGTCAGTTGACCTACGCGGACACCTACTGTGGAGCAACGCTCAAGAGTGCGATCGAACCTTGCCCGAACAGAATTACTGGGGTACCAAAACCCTTAGCACACATAGGATTATAGACCTATCTGAGCATCAACAAACATCCCAAGTAATAAATGACACCAGGACGTATGGCATAACCAGGAACATCCTGCCCGCAAGTGAAATAAAGGCTTCGACAAGACTGCTATCCAATTTGCAGGATCACCTTGATTCGACCCTCGCTCCAGATATGCACACGACATATAGGCATCGTCTATGGTATGAAAACTCATGGAAACGACTTAGGGCATGAAGGATAATTGTCGGCATGTCCCGATTTCATAAGAAAAGACCCCCGCAAGTACGAAAAATAGGCGGCAGGATGTCAATACAACAATTAATGAACAGAACGGTCCGCAAAAGTGAGGGTACGTGCCACGAACGAACTCCCTCACCAATTAATAACTCTGGAGGGGGCACGAATGGTTGGAAAGCTTCACGCTGGGCTATTTATTTCTCCTACAATGTGCTCCTATTATCGACCTATTTGTTTTTCACAATCAGCAACATTATCTGGCGCGAACATTGCTTGGTGGCTGAGATGGACCCTGGTGAACTTGCTGAGAGTAGTCAGAGATGTGAGTGCTTGCCTTCTAAAGAAATAATTGGCTACCTTCGCACCCCAGATATGACCACGGTTTCACGCATAGGAGATGGTGCGCTAGTATCCTGCTCTTCCACTCGAAGTGTTACAGTTAGGTCACAGGTGATCTTACGCCAAGAAGGAATGCTGCGGTATAGGGACATGCTGCAACGGCTCCGCGAACCCAGATTATCGCCTAGCAGAGGCAATGTATTTTCACTCCTGGGCACTACCCTGATTCTCCCTCCTGATCCAACCACTGGGGATGTCCTATTAGATTTGGCACTGCTCTCACGCATGACGCTCCAAGAATTAAGCTCCAGAGTAATGAAAGAGGTTTGTCACCGTGCCCAAGACACACAACAACAGTCGGAAATGTCCCCACACACGCCGGCCCAACGGGTTGCATGGGTCACAAAAGCAACTAAGGTTATCCAGGATAAGCTTACACGGGGTGCACAATTGTTCGACTTGGCCACACAACTCTGGCTAACGATTCAGAACCATCCTCTGCTTCAGCAGGCTCAGGAAGACCTCCAGCAGGCGGAAGCTGCCTTCATCCAAGTCAGAGGCCCCATTCAATGTCACGCCGCAATGGACATAGTGACGGACTGTCGCCATGCCCTGGATATCAATAGGGACCGGTTGAAACCATGGGGTGCCACTACCCTCCAGATAGCTCAGGATGTTCAGACTGCCATTACGCGCCTCCACCATCTGTTAGAACAAGGCTTCGCGCTTCCAGATGGCCCTACTTCACTAGTGCTTGTCAACATTGCGCAGTGACTTGTGGCTCAAAGTGAGGAGGTACTCCCTCTGCTTGTCCGTGCTCTGGACACCTTGCGTGCACAAATCAATGATGCACCGGTACAGTGACTCAGGACGAGTCACAAGATTGTGTTGGGGGACTGTTGGAACGGGGTCTCCTAACAAGCTGCGAAACTGGTCCTTTTTGGTTAATTTGGATTATATTTAATATATCGCAGGGGTTTTGGGGTGGGTCAAAGCCTCGAGCACATTGTAATGGGTCAAAAGGGTAAACTAGGGGTTTGAAAACCATGGGTTGCAGACCATAGGAAAGTCAGAGCTAGATTTTTATAAATAGAGATGTATTTTGTATCGAAAAGGATAGGAATTTATGAGATATTGATGCGATCTGTTGCTTAAGAGGTATTTTTGGGTTTTGGGGAACGAAATCCTGCTGGCTGTGCACGCGGAGATCCCAGTCCAGTTGTGTGCGGACCCTACTGCTGTGTGCGCAGGTTGGGAAGGGAATTGTAAGGAAAGGTTGATGAATGAATGAATGCGAAGAACTGTTAGAGATCTGAATCTGTGAGTTCTGTTATGTGAATTGCTGATAAATGTTGTGTTATTTATTTTCTGTCTTTATGCTGCGAAAGATCTGTGTACTGTGCTCTTGGATCTAGATCTGCTATGATTTGTTTGTGTACTGTTGTGTTGATGATATAATAAGCCTATAATTGTAGATCTAGTGCACGTGGATGCAAATAGGAACTTATTTAACCCTGCGTAGGACAAGGTAATATGGGAATTACAGAAACAGGGCACAACCCTGCTTTCCTTACCCATCCTTTCTCAGGGTGCGAAACCTAGTTCCAACACCCACCCATACTACTTCTTGTAAGACTGTGACATGGGAAAGCAGGTCACTGCCGAAAGGGCCAGTAGTATAGGGGTTTTGTAACAGCAGAATTCGTAGTTTTGAATACTGTAGCAGTAAGATTTGTATGCTTGTAGACTTGATAGCATAAATAGCTTTAATTATAAAAATACACAAGATGTATTTATAATAATAATATTTTATTGATAAGATATGACATAATTGAAGGTTTACAATGAGGTCCCGCTTTTATACCCATGCAGGTACCTTTTCACGAATGGGCATGTCTTTTAGACATGCCTTTTCATTAACCTAATGACTATTTAACATAATCCTAATGGATTAGTTAGTAATTACATTTATTCTATTTTATTCTATTAATAACTATATGTATTACTTTAGTTATGAATTAGATTCATAACATTGCCTCCTCCTTCAAAAAGCTTTGTCCTCAAAGCTTAACTTTTCGACACTTCCCTTTACTTGAATTTATCTGCTAAGCATGTCTTAAATCACTGGTACCTTTCTTGTGCTTTTCACATTGTCCTAAATCCATATTATCGTTTTTTTTTTTCTAATAGTAACTTTTTCCCTTCCTCAAGATGGAACTTGAATATATAGATTTGGTATTTAACTCCATATATATATATATATAATTTTTTTTTTTCATTAATTTAATTAATTAAATAGTAATTTTAATTAATTAAATTAATATTTCTTTTTATTTATTTATAATAATTTATTATAAATATAAACTATATATATGTTATGTTATAATAGTTGTAACTATATAACATATATATAATACATATATCGATCAAAAACATCCGTCCATTTTTTTTTAAACCGTTACACGATACACCGTTTGTCGAAATTAAACGACGTGTCTGTAGGCGGACACACGGTGGTTTCATAGCAACGTGATTCCCATTGCAGATGACGTGGCTCGTGGCTCTATTGTCATTTGCATTTTTGACATACGCAACATAATTCGAGACTAATGGGTCTCGACACCTCTCGATGAATGTATCAATACTTATAGATGAATCCCTGCCCGGAATCACGCTCTCGAGCAGACCAATAAATATTGAGAAGAAGTCTTCAAAAGTGAACTCTGCGTATCCCAGGTCCCGGAGGGCTTTCTTGCACTGCTCAATGTTTTTCAACACATGTTCCACACTGCCTCCTCGACGGCGCTGACCGTTTTGCACCAGACGATCTAGGTTAATTCGTTCCAGTTCCGGTCTATAGAAATATAAAACGCCATCTCCGGCGAAGGAACCCAACTCGAACAGCTCCGCCTGCTCATTATAGATGTAAAATTTCCCTTCATCATCAAAATACCCTAACTCGGTCAGAAAATGGTAATAACCGTTGCGGTCCCATTGTGGTCGCCAAAATGCTTCGTCTTCGTAATAGTGGTACTGACCGTCGGCTTCACTTAGGTATCTTTCGTTCGGCCCTCCACGACGCGATGGCCGCGTGAGGTTGCCCATTGACAGTGACTGTTGTGGGTCATTGCGGAATTCCGGGTTTGATAACGGAGTAAGATGATCTAAAAGATTTTGGGAATGAAAACCCAATTCATTCAGGAGATCCTTCATCTCTATGGTACTCAACACTTTAGTGTAGTCGAGAATCGCCCCTTGTGTATCTATGTTGTTTGTCGTTGGTTTATTGTCATTATTTTCAAGAATAATGTGCCGAAACTGACTGTTGGAAACATCTTTGATAATATGCCATTTGACGGGAAATTGACCGCTCCACTTGTCTTGCTGCCAATAGTCCACATTCCTTTAGAAGTCAACAGGGCCCATCATCTCAACAACTCCACAGAATTGACCACTTGCATTTACCGAGAAGAATAGAAAGACAGGGCATCCACTAGGCTTTTCCTGAGCTTCTCGGTAGGCAGCATCCAATTTTTTGTTCCCATTTGGAGTACTGGCCCAGACACCATATTTGATGCTTTTATGAATATTGTCTTCACTGTAGGATTTAATGATAAAGAATTTTGCATCTTTATATTTAGAGACAAATTCAGGGCTATTATATTGTTCTCTGTCTACAGTTACATTATAAGCTTCACTGTTTCCGTTGGAAATTAAAATTTGCTCGTTGACTTTAAGTGCTTCTCCCAGTGATGTTGGTTAGTTCCTAAACCTTGTTCGTGGCCCTCTATTTTGCTCACTGAATACATCAATCATCCCAATGCAATCGCAGAGGGAATCATTACGTCTTCCTCTTGGTTTACTCTTGTCCACAGCAAGGCCCATTGCAGATGCAATGTTTCCAATAGTAGTTAGAGTTGTAGTAACCAAGTTTTTATTTGTGTCAAATAAGCGAGCTCTCAATGCTCCAAATAGATCCACTGTTCCTGTAGGCTGAATGCGTTTATTTGATTCTTTAAGAATTTTGTTAACGGACTCTATTGATTCAAGCCAGACCTTCCAATCAGAACTGCCTAAATTTTTTATTAAATTTGGCGTAATCTTTCCACTTATATCCTCACGTGGCAAACAGTCAGAACCAGATCCACTTAAAACTGAAGCAGAATCTAAACATTTTATGGTCTTCTTAGGAGCTGCCACTGAACCCTCAAACGGATTTTTCTCATACTCTGCATCAAGGGTGCTTAGGAGTGCTGGATTTACATCTACCAGAAATCCCTTAATATCTGGACCAACAAACTTATGTAAAATGCCAATAAGCTTAATCGTTGAATTTCTTGTAGCTGCATTACTAGAATGTAGTCCAACATCCTTACAAAAATCAATTACATCCTTCAGTTTTATGTGTGAAACTCCAAAATCTTCCACTGTAGTAGCCATCCAAAGTAGACCTTCACTGAGAACCTTGGGATTCTTGTGCTCTTTCATGATCCTAAACAGTCTATCAAAGACAAAGCTGGGACCGACAGCCTCACACAATGCAGTAAGACATTTCATGGCATGTCCACGAGTTTTAATATCCGACACTCTTTCAGACACCCCTAATATACATAAAACAACACATCATTTTGGAAACTTTGACACAATCGAAACAATGTGTGTAATAACCTCAATGACCTTCTGCTGAACCTGGACATTCTTTTCACACCAGCCAGGAAGTGCACATAGTAAGCGAACCAAAATTTCAGCCTTTTGGTCAAGATCACTCAAACCTTCAACTGTTTCCTTCACTGAGGTTATTGCTTCAAGACGCTCTTTCCAAGCTGCGCTCTTCAAATTTCCAATTACATCTGCTTGGAAAATAGAACCTACCCTGCCTTCAATTTCTTCCAAACTCATATCTCCTGGTTCAATATCTTCTGATGTCTCAACTGCAGCGAGAACCTTGCTTTGACCAGTTTCTTCAGATTCAGCCTTTTCTATACTCAACAAAGCTGAAGGAACTGCATTACCTAGGATATCATGATTTTTCATTACTTCATGTTCTTCAACACAGCGCTGTGCTTCTTTATCTTGTGCATTCAATAAATTTACTGGTGCTTTCAATAATTTTACTGCAACCAGTTGCTCATGATAGCCTTCTTCCATATTATTTTTACCTGAATCAGCATCATCTTTTTGTGCTATTTCACTGTTGCTGGCAATGGTACTTCTTGTATAAAAGGCACATTTGTGTCCTGCGAAATATTTGTCTCTACATTTCCAACATTTCCCTTCTTCTTTACTTTTATTACGCATTGGTGGGGGGATATATTTAGTTGACTTTTCCATGGATTTTTTACTTGATTTCCCTTTAGCAAAACTAACTGCTTTATCATTATTACTGCATTTTTCATCTTTTTTATTATGGACTACTGTAGAAAATTCTGCACATAACTTCTCTAAGTGCTCAAGCTTTTCTTGAACTTTTCTAATCTGCTCAATTATTTTGGGAATTTCACGTAATGGCACATTATATGGTAGTTTATGTCCATAGGCTTGTAAACTACGTTCGTAGGCTTGTAAAACAATGTTATGTGTCATTGCTTCAACTTGTCCTCAATATGGCTCCGATACCACTGTAACAGCGGAATTCGTAGTTTTGAATACTGTAGCAGTAAGATTTGTATGCTTGTAGACTTGATAGCAGAAATAGCTTTAATTATAAAAATACACAAGATGTATTTATAATAATAATATTTTATTGATAAGATATGACATAATTGAAGGTTTACAATGAGGTCCCGCTTTTATACCCATGCAGGTACCTTTTCACGAATGGGCATGTCTTTTAGACATGCCTTTTCATTAACCTAATGACTATTTAACATAATCCTAATGGATTAGTTAGTAATTACATTTATTCTATTTTATTCTATTAATAACTATATGTATTACTTTAGTTATGAATTAGATTCATAACAGGTTTGTTGGCAAACCTTGCACACCGAACCTGGGTCAGGACCCCTGAAGCCAACAAAAAGTAAGTAATATATGTTGCTTTTGCATCCTTCGGTGATCCTAGGAAGGCATATGAACACTCTCTACTCACAACTCACCATCTCCCTCTAGTTGATCACATATATTAACTAGGAAAAATAGAAAGCAGCCCATATCCGCACATATTTTTCTTTTGAGCAAGGAACGATAGAACATATTTTAATACGGGATTTTGAAAAGGATCATCTCATATCCACACGTTAAAAATATGTGTTTGTTCACTTTTTTCTCACACACATCCACACACTAAGAAAAGAAAAGACACCTAAAACTAACTTAACAAAACTCAGTAAATCCTCCCCACAGGGGCCACAAAAGAATTTATAGTCTAAGTTAGGATCAAGGGGGTAGGCATCCAATAAGCCGCCTTGATCATTATTCATCTTGAAACATAGAAATTGACTCTTTAGGGAGCTTTTAAATCCACCTATCAGCCCAAGGAAAAGAAAACCCGAGCACGATAGAGACCCGTTTGAGAGGGGGTTAGGCTTAGGCTTAGTGCGGGTAGGTATCAGTTGGGGCTACCTGACCGAGCCGATACTCGATATTGTTAGCTAAATTACCAAGAAGCCCAAGACTTGAACGCTCATGTGGGATGGTGGTAATTAGTGGCCAAAATTAGGGCATCCTTTCCCTATAGGTGACAGTGCAGGCAAGCATTAGATCCTCTACTCTTACCTTGGTGGATTTTCTTCGGTTGACTGGGGGCATCACCAACTCTTATGGGACATTGTGCCAGCACTCGCAAGATATATTCTCAAGGCCCAGTTACATTTGAGTGTGTGAGTATGATTAGGTCTTTTAGGATTTGAGTATCATATGCAAACAAACAAAAACCACATTTTTTGATTGAATGATCACATAGGATTAATTTAAAGGGAAATTTGATTTTATTTTCGCTTTATTTTATGTATGCGATCATAATTTTGCTCAAATATTTCCAAAGCCAGACCTAGTCGACACTAGAACAGACCCAATGGGACCTTGTCAATCTAGATGTCTTTTGGACCTCCCCCCATTACCGGGAGGTGTTCTAGGTCTTTCGCCTTTTAAACGTCAAAGATGGAACGCTGCCACCATTATCGGTTCGTCCTTTATTGGGAATCCTTAGTTGGGAACCCGTGTTGGTCTCCCAATGCCACACCACATACCACTCCTCCGACAACCCCTAGAGGGCAGAGGAGTGCTATCCATCTGGGAAGCTAGTCGAATACACAACAGGGTACGTCACAGATAAACCCTCTTCCTAACCAGAACTTTGTGTTTTCACATGTTGCAATGGCTACAACCTCGCAATCATATTTTTTAGCTTCGTTGAATCTACCAGATTTAACCAAGTCGACGAATGACCCCATTGCACACAAACCTATATGGCCTCCCATGCCCATGAAGCTCCCTTCTGACATTCCAAAGTTCGAAGGAAAGTAAGCGGAAGACCCAAGAAATCATGTAATGACTTTCCACCTGTGGTGCTTGTCAAACAACAACATTGACGATACTATTCGACTGAGACTATTTCAACGCACTCTGACAGGAGTAGCAGCGAAATGGTATGTGGAGCAACCTTCTGCTACACATGGAACCTTTAGTATGCTTGCCACTACGTTCCTAACATATTTTCAGTTACCCATCCACCATGATTCTGGAATGGAATTACTGACACACTTTAGGCAAACCCCCACCGTCCATATCTTGGACCATCTCCACGAATGGTGGTGGTGTCTTAGTTTATGTAAATACAAACTTGACGATCGAGTACTATTAGAATTGTTCCTGAAAACTCTCACTAAAGATATTTCAAAGGATGTGGTGCAAAAAAGGCCCATATCCAAAGAGGATGCCATCAACAAGGCTCAATAGCTCGAGCTGATATATGCAGTCAGGGTATATTTATAGTATCCTACCAAACACCCCATGCCTGCAAACTTACAAAGAGTTTCCAGGCACGTCGAACTCTGCAGATAGTTTAATTGGGTCATTGACCCAAAGTTACCCAGGCAGCAATAGTCAAAACCCCGATTACATGTATGATTCTACCTAGAACCTACCACAACCCAGTTATCAAAGTCATCATATGCCTCCTCAAAATTTGACCAGTAGGGCATCGTCGTATCACCATGGAGGACCCTATCCTCTGGCTCAGGGGAACTAGTACGCAGATAGACATACTGATGGAAGAGCTCCTCCCCAATATCCAGTTGCAAACCAGGGACCGCGTTATGCTTAGTCCCCAGTATGAGACCTGCCTATGCAGAACAATGCACAGGTGAACCTTGTGCAACCTTCCTAAAACCAACCATGCCAACCATATAAGTAGGAGAACTACCCTCCTAACGTGGTTAAGAAAAAAGGAAAAAAACTAGCCCAAAGGCAATCCTGGACAGGGGGGAAACAACTAGCAACTCTAACCAAAATCAAAACTAGGAGCAAGCAAGGCCCAACGGCAGAGAAAAAGGCCACCTCTTCGAATAAACCACTCTTGTTTGATCTGTGGTGAGTACGGCCATTACACTCACCATTGTCCTGATCTCCTTGAGTTGAAGAAGCTATAGAGTAGCCGAGGACAAGGAGGATCTTCCAAGCAGATAGTTGCAATGCAAAAACCTTTCCCCTATTAAGTGACAGTTAGCACTCAACAACAAAATCTCGACGACTCTAGAAAAAACAGCCACGGAATCTACATGACTGGTGAAGAGATGTTTTTTCAAACACGGAATTGAAATTACAATACCCCACTAGACACCAACACGTCAGGGGCTAGTACCAGTGCACCAAATGCACCTTTGACCGTTTCAGAGATGCCTATTGAACCATTGCCAAAAATGGATAAGGGACTAAATAGGCGAGCATGAAACTATTCCAAAGCAGCCCATAATTATAGCATCATGGATGATCTGGCCCAATCTCCCGCTGCTATGTCAGCTTTGGAAATATTGCAGTCATGCCCAAAATAACAGAAAGCCTTGCTTTCTGCATTAGGCGCTATCGACCCTGCCGATATGAGCCTAATGGCTTTTGATTTAGACAAATCCACCCCTAGGCTTCCTTCAATGGTCACCTTTCAGATACCAGTATCGGTCCAAAATATCACGATTCACCGATGTGTCATTGACGAGGGTGCATCCACTTGCATCATGTCAAAAAATGTTTGGGAGAAGTTAGGGTCTCTTGAACTAAAACCATCAGTCATCATGCTTAGAGAATATGATGGTCATCCTTCGACCCCTATTAGTCTCTACCAAAACATCCTGGTCTGCTTATCTAGAAAGAGGGTCCTTATATACATTGAAGTCTTGGATGCTCACTTGGACTATAATATACTCCTTGGTCGAAGTTATATGTATGCCATGTCAGCCATAGCCTCCTCCGTATTCCGCATTATGATATTCCCCCATGAGTACTGCATTATTACTGTCGACCAATTGATGCATAGCGAGAAAACACCCCTAGCAAACACTGATGTAATTCTACCCTATGTAGATACATCCTTGGACACGCTTTCACGGTACCAAGAATATGGCCTTGGCCAGTTCAAGCCGTCTCCATCCTAAGATCATTCCTAGGAGATCCCCCCATTATATCTGAATCATCACCCGATGTCACAGGAGCTCCGATGTGCATGATGTCCACATCAAACACCAAAGCTAGTCAAGACACGGACACAAGCAGTAATGACATCGAGTCCTTGGCCATGGCAGCCTCTCTAGCCTACGCCGCTTCCCAAATCCCTTTCCTCTATCCCCCAGTTGGATTCATCTCCCAACAGGTTTTGGCAATAGTGGTGTTACCAAACATATCATTTTCAATACTAGTTTGGTATCTCATTCCCCCTACTGGGACAGGAGCCACACACATCAATGCCATAGGGTTAAAGCCCCTCAATCCCGAGGAGGTCCCACCCGTTCAGGAAACGGACGAAAACATCCTTGCAAAGGAAATTCCCTTTGAAAAATCGATGATTACAGTTAAGAAAACCGAGAAGAGAGGAAAGAAGTTGGAAACTCCTACCATACAATGGGAATCACCAATTTGTTCCATATGTGATGTAATAGGACACCCTACCCATATCTTCTTAGAGATGGACAAGCTAAAACCACTCCTCGAATCTGAGGCAAACATCGCGATGCCACGTTCCCGTAAAAAGGAACCTACCACCAAAGGTAAAGGCAAAGAATTGCGTACCAATCAGGCATGCGCTATCTGCACCAATTATGGGAAATACACCCATCATTGCCCAAAGATCTCGCAATATAGGGATGCCTTGCACACCATTGAGCGATCCTATCAAGAGGACCCCCCCATCCAGTCTGCTAGAGATAAACCTCATATCATCCTATACCTATAGGAAGAATGATGATCACCTGAAAGGCTCCCCGCCAGACCCCCTCCCCCAATCGAAAGGTGCGTACTTTGTGATGAGCTTGATCATTTCATCATTGATTGCCTAGCTTTGGAAATGTTCCAACGGTGGTGTCTAGTTCATATAGTATATCATGACAACATGGAAATCCAGTATTCATGTCAGATATGTGGTGACAACCACCCAGTGCGTCGTTGTCACTACATACCTAGATTCCGCGCAGCACTAGCTTGTATGCGATCAACCATAGTCTGCCTCTCCCAAGACGATGGCACAGACTCAGAATCCATGAATAGCTCGACAACCCAAGAAGATGTGATGAGAAAATCCATCCTATTTTTGTCATCTGAAAAGAGACCAATCAGCGAACCCCTAGTTACCCCCAACTGCTCTCTACAGAGAAGACTAACATGTGCGTTATGAAAAACACCCAATCATGTGGTCGCCATATGCCCTAATTTAGTAGCATTACAATGCTGGTACCCTGCCAGACCACAAAATGAGCACGACGGGACCCCCATATCTAGGCTATTTTTCCTAGTATGTCAGGGAAATCACTGTGGACAATGTTGTACTTATATCCCACGAGTCCTTCCCCTCATTGATATGATTCATAAAATAGAGAAGAAATAGGATGATAACCTTAAACAATTTAGAAAATACATCAACCCCCAGGCCAACAACCCCACACCCACATCGACATGATGGGAAAGCTGGGAAAGCACACCAACCAAGCATGAGCATGGCCAAAATGAGGATAACATGAAAACTATGCGACCTGAATGACCACTGGATCAATTAGTGTAAGGAACTGAAGCTCCCAGCAAACAGTTTTCGCATTGTCTCCACGCTCCCTCAGAGACTTCTCTCTAACCAAGAGAAGATCACGCGTACCTATTGCTAGATTCGTTCACACTTTCACCATACGATTAAATGTGATCATATCCCCAAGCTAAGAGCGACAAGAGAAACATTAATTCTACGCTCCCCCACAGAGCTAGATGCACCTAAGCCAATGACATAGAAATGGAAGCAGAAGACCTCCTCTTCTACAACAGATCCCTTCCAAGCATCCACATCCGGGATGATGAGTAGTGTTAGTTCCCACACAAGCTACTCCGTTGGCACATTGGTACCATGCACCATCTACACTGGCCAGAACCATGAACCAGAGGCATGCCCACTAATGGAAACATTGAGGCGCCTTTGCAACAAGAGTAATTTCCACCCACAAGAAATTGACCATCCTAGTGGGGAACCCAACCTTGTGCTTACGCAAAATCCCATCACAGAGATTCTTCCCCCACCAAACGATGATGACACTATACACCACATACGATCTGTATCATAATATACCAGGAATAGGATTGCAGCCGCCTCCACATCCCTCGATTCCCATATTATTCCAATCGCAAAAGATGAGGGTGCCTTACGTCTTTGCTTTGATTTCTGCAAGATCCCAAATTTGCATGCCGCTATCGAACTCCTCGATGATACCCAACCTCTAGAACAATGCCTAGTACAACTAGAGCTCGTTGACGAGAGCAGATGACATTCGCTGCAACACAACGAGGCCCAGAAGAAACGGGTAAAAACATCATTCGACCGCCACATAAACCCTCTTTCATTCACCGAGGGAGAACTAGTCCTCCTCTATGATGTCACAAAATAAGCCCTAGGGCTAGGAAAGTTCAAAACCTTGTGGAAAGGACCCTACATTGTAAAACATTGCCTCCTCCAAGGAGCGTACATCTTAACAGAACCAAACGGGGCGTGCCTCAACAATCCCGTCAACGGTATTTACCTCAAGAAGTTCTACCCATGAGGGTGAAGCAGGCCCTGCCCTAGAGTTAATGTACACAAACCCAACCACTTTAAATTTTGGACCGAAATACTGATTATAAAACGTGCTCGAGTGCCGCAATGGATGACCAACCCGAACCTTACTTTGGATTTGCTGATGGAGCATCAAGATGGTCTCAAAGTTTAGCAACATCAACCTAGGTTATATATTACCCCGACGATCACCAATATGCACCAACGGTGTGTGTATCGGTTCAGCAACAAATAATCAGGCAGAATATGACGTCGTCATCGGACTTCTGTGCGACGTCCTCCATCAGGGCATATTCCATATGCATTTCTACCTCGATTCCTAGTTAGTAGTGTCGCAGTTAAACCAAACATTTGAGACAAGAGATTCACATCTATTTATAAAATATTTGCGTGCAAAAAGATTGAGAAGACAATTTGACTACATTACATTTACACATGTACCAAGGAGTCAAAACCAAACAGCTGATCGCATAGCTAACAATATTCTAAACTGGAATCCATCTCGAATAAACCATCAGACATAAAAAACCAAAAACATAGATATCCATCAGTATAACATCATCCATAAACAGAAACATGGTGCATGACATGTAGATCCGCAAAAAACATCTCTCATATATATATATATATATATATATATCATGGCGTATATATCTGAGTACAAAAAATAGTGTCGTTGACCCATCGACCAGTCCAAAGATACACAAAAAGCCATCGAAAATAGGGGAAGCATCCTCATAATGGGTGCTTTCCCCATGTACAATTAAACTCTAGGGCGGTGCTCCCCCAAGCGGGGCACCTAGACCCACAACCGCTCCCAGTGTTATCACTCAGAAAAATGAAACATCATTTGACAAATTCTTAGGGGTTCATATATCAAAGGTAGGGTCATAGAATTCATTTTTTATTACTTGGTCAAGGAAAATTTTTAATTTTTCTTATTTAGCCTATCCTAAGGTCTAAACCCACCCTCATTCAAATCCTTTCATGTCACATCAGTCATACTTTTCTGACATTTTTCATTTCCCAAGGTTATAGCACCGAAAGAGTCATTTTAGCCAAGAAACCACACTTCCGTAGCGAAATACACAACAAAATTGCACTTTTCGCTATGAAACTGCTAATAATTTCGTAGCCGCAAATGCCGAGAAATGCACTAAGTACGCTACAAAAGTAAGGATTCCTGTCTGTCTTGTCAAAACAGCTGCTAGGTGTCAGTAAATGATTGAAAGGTATAGGGTAGATTCTGTTCGAGTCAATTAGGGTTAGGATCAAGGTACAATTATCATGGCTGAAGTCATCATCACCATTTTAAGTATGTATGAGTCATCATTATGCTATGAGTTGTCATCGAACTTCAAAATCTTTCCAAATTGAGTCATTTGTCATTCTCCATGCCCTCTTTGCGTGTTATTGAGCTTTGGAGAATTATTTCACTTAGCCCAAGATGTGGCTGGTATTTTCAAAGGTTTGTAGGTATTATTGATCAAGCGAGGCAAAGAAGACATTAAAGAACCATGGCTACAAAGAGGAAGACCGACAAAGGTGGCCACTGTCTTAGATATGAACCTGATAAATGAAGACCCAACAGCTGTAGAAGTTTTTAGAAGAACAAGGTGTTTATAGTTTTGTTAAATATTGCAAGGATGCCATGTATAGGTCTCTAAATAATTTTCCCTAAACTTCAATGGAACAACTACAAAAGTGGGAATGCTGAATCTCACTATAACACCAGAGACCATTGCAACAACAACATGGATTCCAAGAGGACAAGAAAGATGTTCAAAGGTTTCAAATTCAACATGGAGGAATGTAAAGAACTTATCAAGCCATAAAATAGTGAGGTTGACCTTACAAATGCCATTCCAAGGAGCTGCATGAAGGATAATTTCTCAAAGCTACTGCTAATTATTCAGAAATATTTCACTTGTGAAGGGAGATATCATAAAGTCTATTCTTACCACTTCAAGCTTCTTCTACATTTTGTTGGTAAGATATCTCTTGATATACCCTTTTATTTACGCAGAAGCTTAGCAAAAATGGCAGATAAATTTGAAGCTAAATTTGAAGGAAGTGAAACCTCACTTTTTCATCATGGTTTAATAAAATTGCTAGTTTTAGATGAGCTACAAAGACTAGGCAGAGGCTGGTCTTCTTTTCTATTTGTTAGTGGTTTTTAAATGGATACCATTACCCCTAAAAGAATTCCTAAACCTAGAGGTACACCATCACCTTTGGTGGCAAAACAAAGTGAACCAGTAGGGGCAGAGCAAAGTGAATCAGTAATGATGGAAACAGAGCAATTGCAGAGACTTGATACACCTAGTGTTTCACCTTGAAAACAAAAGTCAACAATGAGAAAACCTGCAAAACAAGAGCCAACTGTGAGTATACAAGGTAGAAAAAGGATTACAAGGAGCCAAAAAGTTGCTAAAGGAAATTTAGAAGACATAATAGATGCCATTGATATTGAAGAGACTCCTATAGTCCAGGCTGAGGATATAGACGAGGGTGGGCAGAAACTCAAGAAAGCTAAATCAACAAAGAAGTTAGAGTTTGAAGGTGCGGATGCAGGTTTTATGTTTCAGGATAGGAAGCGCATGACAAGACATGCTAGAAAACTCTTGGAAAGCAGTAAAGAAGTTCATCCAGCCACTGACACTGTCCAGCCACCACAAAGAATTATTGACCTTTCATCTCCTATAGAAGAAGATCCAGTCAGCAAGCAAAAGAAAGGAAAGGAGAAAGTCATTGAAAATATAGAGTTTGAAGTCCTTGAAGAACAGTTGAGGTTAGCTAATCATGAAATAGCAGTCACGAAGAAGGAGGCAAGGAAACATAATGTTCAGAAGGTTCATTTTGAGAAGATGAAATAGGTTTGGGAAGAGTAGGTTGACAGTGTATCAAAGACCCTAGATAACACACAACAATTAATCAAATGGATTATGCCATTAAGGAAAGAAGTGAAGCATGTCAGAATAGTGAACCTGCACTTGAAATATAGTAACAGAAAGTTAAAGAAACAAGTTAAAGACCTCCAAGAACAACAAGAATTGATCCATGAGGAGCTGGAGAAGAAGGGTCTTAAAATGACTGTAATTGAGGAGCCCATAGATCAACTCATCATCAATGAAGAAGAAACACCTCAAGACTCTTAGGTTGAGTTGGTTTATGTTTTGAAAGGTCAATGGCATGTTGAAAATAAAATTTGTACAGCTGGAAGGTATCTTTTTGAAACAAGGCAAAAATATGGAATTTACACAGTTTTCCACAGTTTCGTAGCATTCCCTAGGCTTGAAGCCAGGAAAATGCTACGAAACCACCTGTAGCTTTATTTTTTCTTTTAAAACCACTTTTGATAGCTTCCAAGGAGAGGAAATGATAGTGAGGATGTGTCAGGTCATGATGAACACAATGCAAGAGCAAATAATATGAAATTTTGATTGCAAAGGTAGTTTTTTGTACACTACAAAAACACGCTACGAAACTGCGTGTAATATTCCTAATTAGCCATGAGCTAGTTGGAATATCAATTTTTGTTTTTATTTCTTGTTTAATGAATAAGAGGATAATGGAGATCCATAAATCTCCTTAAAATGAATAAAATCAATGCCAATGTGAAAAAAACATATCTTGGAATCTTAATTGAGCACCTTTAGGTGTGAAAAGGGGCTGGAACACCTTGACTGGGTCAACTTTGACCAAATCAACAACGCTATCATGGAGTAGTGGCATTCAATGAAAGACAACACAATTTTAGATGGAGACTCTTTGCATGGAAGTAGTGCCATTATTGGACATGGCTTAGGGTTTGGAAGCTCACAACTTATTTAAGGAAGAGGATGGCAACCATATTTCATTATGTTGATGTTTATATTTCTGAATATATGGTCTGTTTAGACATATAGCTTTCTTTGGCTGTTTAGCTAAGATTGCAAGTGCTGTTTAGCACTGGGTGTTCCTGATCGGGAATCCCACCTCTTTCCTTGAGAGGCCTCTTGGAAGAGTTTTGTACAACATTCCACTATCAAGCATTTTTCCAAGACTTCAGTCTTAATGTACAACACAATTTCTGTTGAGGATTTGTGTTTGTGTTGCAGGGCAGAAGTTGTAGATGTTGATTTGGGAGATTTCTGAGCTAGATCTCATTGGAGGGATGTTCCTTTCTCTTGGGAGGCTAGTAAAGAAGGACTTGAAGCTTATTTGACACATTTGGCATCAAGCCATAGCATATTTATCCCCTACAGCGCAGTTCTAGTCCATGAATGCATTATTTTAGTGAGCTGTTGTAGTGGGCAACCCAAGAAGGGCCGAAAATCCAAAGTTAAAATCTAGCCAAACCATTTCTGAGTTTTTCTGGGTTTTTTGAGTAGAATCCATAGTTAAAATTCTGAAGTCTTCGGAGCAATATAATAGCCTTCTGCACATGGTTCTTATCCTTAGTAGCAGTAGTTTCCAGTAGCCGCAGCAGTAGTAGCACAACATTTCCAGTGCTTGGTTTCTTTAGTGTATTTCAACCATCTTGTGGCTTGAGTGCATTCCTTTTGGAGCACTATGTACATTCATATTTGCTATTGTTTATAATGATATGACTCAGCTGTTTTTGCTCATAGTTATAATGTTTTGATGTAAATTTCAGTTGTAGCATATTTCCGACATTTTCTAGATCTTAGTGCTATATTCTTGTTTTTCTTTATTTTGAATGCTGCATTTGTTCTATATTCCTATCTTTTCCATTTTGGAATATTATAGTGGTATTAGAGCATAATATTGGCTCAGCCTGTGAAGATATTGCATCTATGTTATCAGAAGAAGAAGAAGCTTCTCACAGAAAAGAGAAGGCTTACAGAAGAGACAAAGGCAAGTCTCCATTATTTGGAGAAATGTAATGTTCCCAATTTTTAGCCTCAAGCTAAAAGTAACATTATAGTTAGCATATTTTTATTTTGTTGAATAAAATGGGTAAGGAGACACCTTAACCCCTTTTGATGGAGAAATAACACTCCTTGTGTGAAAGGAGAAATAATAAAGTAGCTGAATTGAGCACCACATGGTGTGAACAGGATTGGATCATGCTTGATCTAGTCATTTTGACCAAGTCAACTAAAACTGTCCAGATACATTGCACCTACTTGGACAGCGCAGTTTTAGTGGAGGCTTCACTTGCTTGAGCTAGAAGCAAGTGTGAATGGGACCCATGGTGAGAAATGTTCCTTTGCTTTATAAGGAGGAGATGGCAGCCCATTTTCATTATGCATTGGCTTATTATTTTCATAGGGTCTGCAAAGACTTGCATCCCCGGGCTGTTTAGCAGGGTTTTTAGTGTTCTTCACCCAAGGGTGTTCCCGGTCGGGAATCCCTATCTCATCCTCAAGGAAGGAGAGTGTTTGAGCTTCATTTCCTCATTCCGACATTTTGCCAAGCTTCTCTCTGCAGCTACAACATTATTTCTGTAGCAAATTAACGTTGTATTGCTAGGTGCAGCAACAGAGGAACTCATTGAGTCATTTCTTGGCTTATTCCTCAGCGTAGATCTTGGATATTCTTTGGAGGAGTAGCAGAGGAGACTCCGGGGCTTCATTTCAGATCTTTGGCACTAGGCCAATCACTCACCATCTCTCACAGTGTAGTCTAGAGCAAAAACTGCGTTATTTCCAGAGGCAGTTGCTGGGAGAGCCATTTGGGCTCATCAGGAGGACTGTTCTTGAGTAGAGGGATCAACCTTTTACTGAAGAGAATTATCAGAGGAGGGCATCACTATTTCAGATCTCCCATAGCCTCATGTATATTTTGATTCAGTTGCAGTGACAAGTCAGATTGTCACATTGTACATTTTCCGGCATATCTAGCAATCTCTCCTAGATTGGCTAGAGATATTGTATTGGAGCTCATTCTTCTATTCTTGGGCATTTATTTATATATTTCAGTCATATTACATGTATTCATATCTATAGCAGTAGCTACCCTCCTAGAGACAGCGCTGTCACTGCTCTCCGACATTTTATGCAGTTGTTGCAGCTCTTGTATTTCATGTGTTAATCTTTGGAGGATGATTCCCATTGCATGAGGGGTTTATTCCTCATGATATTTCTGTACATTTTTGCTGATATATTAATGTACATGATGGCTGTAATATATTTCATCTTATGTTGCATTCAATTTTGTAGAGTTTGATGATTATGTTCATGTATTGCTGTAAGCTCTCTATTTGAGCATTTTCTCAGAGATCCACTTTGGGGAGATCTGTATAAGCCCTCTAGGATTATTTCTTTGTGCTTATATTATGGGAGAGAACTTTTTTATGAGTTAGCAAGGGGATCCAAACCCCCTTTCAGCTTATTTTTGCACTGCCTTCCTTATATAGCGTCCTTGAGGACCATATTGCAGAAGTTCCTAAAAAAGAAACATTATAGTGGTATCAGAGCATGATCTTTGGCTCAGCCTGTGGCTTCAAGAAAAAGTGTTGAATCCCTGAAGGAGGAATATTTCAAATTCTATAGACAGAGTCTGCAGATGGCCAGGTAGCCTCTGGATCTCATCCTTTGTTCAAAGGTGACATATCCAGTAAATTCCCCTGCAGTCAATCTCTGGAATAGAATTTTGATATTCCTAAGAAGGGAACTTTACTGCTGTGCAACCCAAGATAAAATGGCATTAGAAGGAGAAGCTCCTCATTTGCAAGAGGAGATGTACAAAAAAAACAAAAAAAGAGGAATGACGGAAGAGGAGGTTTCCCTTGTTCTTTTCTAGACCCTTGAGGGTATCATTAAAGACCTTGAGGAGAAAGAAAGGGAAAATTGGAGAGATTTTCTGAGAGGGTTTGTGGATGAAGCAAGCCCTAGATATTTTTAGGATGGGTGTGAGCATTCAGCCACACATGTAGATCCACAGCGCAGTCCATTTCCCTCTTGCACTATCGGAAGGATGGAAAAGGCCATTGGAGGAGCACGTTGCAACTCAAAGGTATGGCTCATGGTTTATGGTTTGAAAATTCTGTTTCATGCTATCATGCAATTGTAGAATCACATGATGGATTCACTAAAGGGTTGGTAAAAGAATTTGATGAAAATCACTGTGAATCTCTTTGTAACAAAACATCAAACACTTTGCATGCATTAGAGAGAACCATGAAACAAACTCCATTCCATATTTCTGAAAGGGATGAAAATGTGTATGATGATTTGCTAAAGGAAAGATCCCTATTATATGAAGGGAACTCTTCTATTTGTGATAACATGGAGACCCCTCTTTCAGAAGAAGACCAAAATCCATGGTCTCTCATTGAAGGGGAGACATACTGTTGTAGAGGTAAATCCCCTCTGCGGACAGAGGTGATCCCTACTAGCCCATATCGGGTCTAGCAATAATCGTATCATGCTAAGGTGCAAGTTCCTAATTGCAATAAACCAAATGGCGAAGAAGGCTTACCTTGGATCCAACGCTGTTGTTTGTAGAGAAGATAACGCTCCCGTTTCCTTGCTCCAGCAGATCACGATCCTCTCGCTTGCTGCGATCGAACACCTACACACACAAGAAACGCGACAAACACAAGCGTAAAACCCAATATATGCAATTATGTATCAGTCAGAGAAGACACAACTCATGATCATAATGAACAATACAAGTGGAACCATAACCAATAGTCGCTTATCATTAATTCATACAAAGGAAAATACAACCTGGCTCTAACGCTGAATCTTCCTTTGGCGGGTCGTCAGCGGAATACATCTCGGTAAAGCTTGTCAGGAATGGGAAAAGCCTCTCTCTTCGATCGTCAATCTCCTTGCTACTGATTTGGCTCTATGAGGACTATCAAGGCTCTTGCAACATTCTTTAGGCTATGAAGGCTCTTGGAGATTAGCTTGCAAAGAAAAATGGCAAACTTATATAGATGGTGGAAGGGGAGTTGGGATCCCTACAATCATGGGATTGGCCCTATCCTCAAGGAAGCTTCCATGAGAGGTGGAAAAGCACTTCCTCTACATGGAGATCCGGAGCCAACCTCCCAACTTAATTTAGAGACCAGTTCAGGAATTGGTGGAGTCAATCTTCCGCCATTTATTTTTAAAAAACACTCCTTATTAAGCCTGGCGCGGGTGCAACATTGGGACAGAGCGCCAATTGGCGCGCCTTATTTGGAGGATTTCCCCCATTGGCACGAGGGATGAACTGTCTAGCCGCGCTAATGCAAAAAAGGCTATTTTTAGGGTTTTTCACAAGGAATTGTCTTGAGGGGAATGAATGCCCATGTCCAGGGGGATGCTATGAAAGTGGTTTCAGGTCATGTCACTGCTCACAGGTCATGGAATAAGCCCTCCAATGTGCGGGACGGGGGATTGTAGGGACGGTGACAAATTACTGTGTAACAGACGCCCCCTAAAGCATGAGGACTGAGAGAGAGAGAGGGGTGAAATGCTTTACGGGAACATGTCCAACTGAAAACACTGCCGTCGGAAAACCTGCGTAGAGAAGTACAACTGATATCTCAAATACATGATATATATGTGGTATGGGCGCAACCATCCATAACAGAGTATACAATAATCCAGATCCAAGGTATGGACGTAGCCATCCAGTAAGGATCGATAAATAGACTCAGGTATGGCCGTAGCCATCCAATGAATGAGTCATGCAACCAATCATAATAATCCACAAAATCGCAGCCTGGACTCTAACAGACAAAATCCAGGGTCTTGTGCTCCATCTCGACCCGAACAAAGTACAAGTTCAAGCATGCGAATAAGTGAGCTGAAGTCGAACATGCAAGAACATCACCTGATTACCAGCCAATGATGAAAGTTGTTAACCGACGCGAGAGGTACCACCAATAATGACAATGGACCTCAAGGTACTATAGGTACAATATATGGCATGTGAATCAGTGAGCTGGCGTCAAACACTCGTAGAATCACTCGATCGGAGGCCAATAATGAAAACCTCACGTCGAACATGAAGAACCTGCAATTGAGGCATGCATGCTCCAAGGTACCAGAAGGGAGTCTCTAGATCAGCTTCTCGGATAATGAGCTGACGTTGACAGGAAGTGACCTTGATCGAAGGTGGGCCTTAGTGTTTCCCACATCATCAACGTGAGATAGAGGAAAATAATGTCTTTGTGAATCATGATCAGATGAGAATCAGAGGAAGGTTGAAACTTGCAGAGGTCAACTTCTCTTAAACATATCGGCGGCACGACGGTGGATTTGGCAGTATTTGACGTCAAAAGATAAGAGGTCATGATGGCGAGGCAAAGAGCAGATGAGAGGTCAAAAAGGATCACCCAAACCCACAGAGGCAAGTGGAAAACTAGATGAGATGTCCCCAACCCGACACGAATGCAGACAAGTGCCATGTTCAAGAGCGACATACTGCCGACACGACAATGATGTTGGTTCCATTTTTCCCCACCATTTCTGGCGAGTACCTATTTATTTTTACACAAGCTTGAAGAGGATACCATATGCTTGTCATATAAGTTCGTCCTTTGCATGAATCCATCCTAGTACATTTAACGAGCCCTAGGAAGGAGAAGCTTGAATATCATCATTACGACTGGATCTGATGTCATCAGGGTTTAACGAGTCTGACAAAGGAAGAACTCGGCGTCTTTTCATATTTAGAGAGTTTGAAAAGACAGCGGAAAAGTAAACTTCAATGGTCCCTTTTCATAAATAGTTCCTCGGACCCGAAAAGGTAGAAAACTATGTCCGAGAAAACCTCCTAGTCGCGATAAGCTAGGGTATTCCTTTTTCGTAAGTAATCTATCCCAGCCCGAAAAAGGGGTAAACGTATATTGGGTAGATGTCGTTTCGTGTCCACTTTAATGAAATTGAAACGATAAGGGACTCGGCAATATTTTCATGTTTAGAGAGTCAGAAAAGAGCTGAAAGATGACTCCAAAATGACTTTTTCGTGTTTTTACCGAGTCCGAAAAAGTATAAAATACAACTCGTATCTCCGTTCAAGTCGCTTAAAAACATGTTGCTGCACATAAAGGCAAGTGTAAAATCTATTTTTCGACAAAAAATATATTAAAATAGAGAAAAATGACTTTCAAAACCTAATTTTGACTTCAAAAGTTATAAATATGCCACAAATAGTAAAAAGAAATTTACTTTTACTTTTTACCTCATTTGGAGAGCAACAATGGTCTTTTGTGTGCAAACTTGCGGCGGTGATTGCGACTGATCCAGGACACCTATTCAGATCCTCGTTTGTTCCAGGTAAGAGGCGCTCCCTTAAGCTCTGTTTTGATCCATTTTTTATGGTTTTCCATTATGCATTCGATCTATGGAGGAGACCTTTTGAAATTTTAGGGCTCCGCCCATTGGCGCGGGTATCGGGCACGGACCCGCGCCATTGGAATTTTACTCACTAAGGCGTCGTGCCAATGGCACAACGCAGTTTTCCACTTTAAATTTATAAAATGTGAGCCATTCATATGGATTTCTAAGTTGTAACATAGATCTAACAAGGCATTTTGACCATGTTGGTGCAGGTATCCAGGCACAATGGTGATTGAATGGAAGGAGAGGGAACATGGGGAAGAGGATGAAATGGCTATGGAAAACGAAGCTTGCATGAATGCACTCTGAGACTGTGGTCTCAAGAAATTCTTCCTTACGCCATGTTTACGAGCTCAACCTGAGCTATTACAGTACCTGGTCAGCATATGGGATGAAAATGAAGAAGTGTTCAAACTTCGGGACCAAGTATTAGCTCTTGAGGTTTCTGATGTCTATTTCATAACCGGACTGTCGCGCAGAGGTCCAGTGCCCATTTTGACAGGCAGTAGACCTTCTGGAGAGAAGATGGACATGGTAATGGCAAGAGTGTGCCCAGGGGCACGAACAGGATCGGGAAGCGGGAAGGTGGATATCCACACTTTCCGCGACCTAACACTCAGGGTAGTGCTTCATACCATTACGCGAGCTGCAGGATCGCAGGTGCCGCATGAGGCAACCAAGGCCCAACTCCTACTAGCCTCTAAGTGTATGAATCCTACATTGTTCGATTGGGCCACCGCAGTGACAACCAACATCAAGAGGCAGCTAACAAGATGCAAGCAAGCCAAACTAAAGCAGTTTGGATACGGTTCCATTTTGGTGTCGTTCATCCTGGAACGACTACCCATTTTTTAGGGCCAAGGGGCAATATTTGCCGAGCCAATACCGAGAGAGCCGAGGATGGCTCGCTGGGCAGCACTTATGCCCAGGTCAGGAGGAGGCCAACAGATGTCCTGGAGGCCCAAGTTCTTTGGGTGGTTACGACGTCAACTGATCGTGGTTGAGGATTGGCCCTATGCTGGGATCGATTTCACTGGAGATCCCGATTTTCCGCTTCCAGAGGGGGAGGACTGGGACGAGGAGATGGGTATGATTCTCTTTTTGATTTTTATGTATTTATGATTTTTTTTGGTAATACATGTCCGTTCTAACAATAGTTTTATGTGTATGCGTATGTTGGCCCAGAGAGACCTGCCGGCATGTCGCCTATTGCGCGAAGAACTCCTCTTGATCATGACCCTCAGGCAGAGGGTGCCGAAGGAGGAGAGTTGATCCAAAACCTTGAGGGCATTGCCTAAGGGATTCCAGACTATGCCCAGCTAGCAGATGTTCCGATGGCATATCAGAGACACACAATGGGGGTGCCGAGTCGCCTCCACCGACTACTGAGACGCTTGGTGCGCGCGGTGACTTGTTACCACGAGCACCATGCAGATTAGACATCTAGGGCTTTTTCATGCATATTTTTTGAGAGACATGTCGTCTTTGGCTGTATCAAGACAAACATGTATATTTTTTAATTTTATGTGATGAACACTATGCAAACAATTCGACATATATATATATATATACCTATTTCTGGATGGATCTTTTTACATGTGATGATGTTTTTTATATGCTATGCAAATATCTAATACAACGTTTATCTAATGTATCAGTTGCATAACAAATGACCCAATGAAAATTTTCACAAAATGTATCTAATCACACATTTTATTTTTATGCAAGCTTAAAAACACACATGGAAACACATATGCAAACTATGCTTGAAATGAGGAATACGGGCATGCCTCCCAGCATGGTGTCTCAATTCGAGGTACATGCCCCCCAAGCTTCAGTTCATAGGAAATGGAGTGAAGGTTCAAAACTCAAGAGATTTGATCTAAATCTAATAAAACTCAAATTGAACAGGCTCGTGTTTCATTAGTTTAACGAGGTTGACACACTTAAAAGAACTGTCCTCGTAGCAACTTGTTTCATTGTTTTAGTAGCTTGACACAAGTGGAGGAACTATGCTCCGATGAGCTCAACAGAAGAGGGTCAGGGGGGAAATAACCAGATACATCACGCTTTAGACAATCAGACATTGCCCCCAGGCTGGGCATGAAGGAGGAATGCTGATGTCCATCGCTCCAAGGCAGCTCCTCAAGAGACATTGTTTCAACAATGGCTTCGTCAGAAGGGAAAATCTCTTTTAGAGGATCAGGTGAGTCGGCCTCGTCGAGCCAGGGGTATTGAGAATAGGTATCTAAAGCCATGCTCGAGGGAGCATGTTGAGGAGGAGGAGGATCGGATGTGGTGACAGTTTCACAGTAATTAATCTCTACTGGAGTTAAGGGCATCGATTCTCCAAAATCAGGGACCTGTTTAGGCGAAGGGATGATCCATGGGTTGTCAGACCTGGAGACCATATTAACTTGAATGGTGTGTGGTGGTGGCATGGGAAAAATACCCATGAGGGCTGGGTCTTTGAAGAGACCGGGTCCTACACTGTCAGGGGGATTGGGGATCTGATCCACGTAAGGAACGTTGTTCTCAGAGGATGAGGTGAAGAAAGAAAATTGATCCACAGTAACGATTTTGCCCTCATGAGGGAACTTGAGAAGCTGGAAGAGGGTGGATGGCACGCATAACATGGCGTGAGTCCAACTGCGACCGAGAAGTAGATTGTAGTTAAGCTTGGCATCAACGAATTCTACTTCTACATTGACTGTCTTCCCCTGTAACGTAATTGGTAAACTCTCGAGAACACCCAGGGGTTTTGATTCTCGACCATCGAATGCCTCTAAGGCATTGGGAGATGATGAAAGAGCCAGAGAGCTGATGGATTTCCAGCAGGCGGATGACATGACACAGGTGGAAGCACCTTCATCCACAACGGCCCTAAGGATGTTAAGACCATTGATCCCGACTTGAATAACAAGAGCGATTTGATGCAGAAGTCGGGGAGTAAAATTTTCTAAGTTGAAGGTGAGAAGACTAGAATCGGCGGGATCGATTCCACCAATTGTAGACAACAAAGCTTTCCGTTGCGATGGGAAACTTTGAAAAACTTCCAATGCAGACATGGCAAAAGGTGCCTGTGCCAAGTCCTCAACAATACTGTAGTGCTGAGCGACAGAGGCATTTGGGTTGTAGGAAGATCTTCGCAGAACACCTTTAGAGGGCGGCCTCACAACAGGTTCAGCAGTAGGCTTCTCAATTTCCAAAGGACCGGAGACAGGAGGAGGAGGTGGGCCGTCCACAACTTCCTTCCCAACTGCCTTACGCGATCCGACATAATCCTTCAAGCGCGTAGCAATTGAGACAGGTGTAGCACCATTCATCATAAAGACCTGGGACCCAAATGGTGCAGATGTTGAAGGCTATTCAACCATCTAGGTCTGCTGAGCTGGGAATGGTTCTTTAAGAACTGCCGGAGTCCCTTTGGAGCCTTTGAGAAGTTGAATAATTTCAGATCGTCGGGGACAATCCTTGGTATAATGATCTCCTTCAAAAATAAGGCAGGGGTACTTCGGTTTACGTTGAGAACCATCCTCAGTACGAGGTTTAGAAGACTCTGGTTTAGGGGCGTCGGGTTTGGATTTTACTTTGCCCTTCTTCTTTCCTTTGGAGGCTTTTTTTGTAGGATTAGCCTGAACGACGTTGACCTCCGCAGTCTTTCCAGAATCTGGAGGGGCGGGAAGAGTAGAATTATTGGAAGAATTGGACTTCTGCTTCCCATTCGAAGATTTCTGAGAATTTTTAGACACGGAACCAATGACACCATCCACCGCTGGGGTAGGTGGAGCTTTAGAGGTTCCTGGGCATGGAGCATCAGTAAAAATATCATAAAGCATGCCAGACTGAGAGTACACCAGATCTAGGTACTGGGCACGCGCGATGGCCTGTTCTTCAGTCACACATGCCCCCATAGCAATATCTTGAGCGATTTTGTTAACGAAGGAGGTGGTGAACCAATGAGTTAGTAGCTGATCAGGTATATCAAACTTGATCAATATTCGATGACGTCGCCACTCATGAATATGATCGGATATGTGGGTGGCTTTATCCTGCTTCAACGAAGTCAGGAGATGTGTCCTGGCTTCATAGCGAATTGGTAACTGAAAGTGAGTCAGAAAAGCCATTGCTAACGTGTTGAAATATTGAAAGATGCCACAGGGTAATTCGATATACCACTTAGCGGTAGCACAGGTAAGAGTGCGCTGGAAGAGACGTAGATGAATTGAATCATCAACCCAAGAGTTAGACGAACACCACAAATGGTAGGTCATTACATGAGCTTGGGGGTCTTCTCTAGCTTTACCTTCAAACTTAGGGCAGTCGCCGGGTACCTTGGTCGGAACCGGGGGCCAATAAGGAATGTGAAGAATCAGATCATTGGTTAATTTAGAATCGTCCGGTAACTCCAAGGTAGCCAAGAACGAAAATTGCGGATTGAACGACATACCAGGCCCTCGATAAGGACCTGTACCTGTACTCCACGCTGGTTGAGTGTATCCTTGCCCCCATGGGTTCTGCCCCGAAGGATTTTGACCATAGGGGGTATAGGGTGTATAACCAGTCTGATTCGGTTGCTGGTAACCAGTGTACGGGGTTTGATAACTAGAGTATGGAACTTGATTATATGTCGGCCCCATTTGAGCAATCTGTGGATCTGGCTGCTGAGTATAGGTGTAGCCGGGTTGTTGAGTGTAATAATAGGAACCTTGGGGCGGGTTATAAGTCGGTCAAGATTAACCGTGAGGGTAGTAACCGCCTTGAGGTTGAGTGGGCTGTTGATAGGTGGGACCCTGCTGAGCCTGATAATTAGGGCACACGGGTTGATTCGGTTGTGGCATTGAATAAATCAGATGTTGGGCAGGGTTGACAGGATGTGCAGGTTGGCCTGGTTGAACAGGCTAGCCTGGCTGAACGGGCTGACCTGGTTGAACAGGTTTCCTCGGGTGAACAGGTTGTGCCGGTTGTGCAGGTTGACCTGGCTGTTGAGGAGCACCAGGTTGTGCCGGATGGGCCGGTTGGCCTGGTGGTGGAATGGAGCCAGGTGGTGGTTGGTAACCGGTTTGACCTGTAACAGGACCATAAGATGGTCCTGGCTGATGTGCAACATTTGGACCAATAGGATACTGAGGTTGCATGGGTTGGGAAGGTTGGACTTGCCCCCCAGGACCATATACCGGCCCCGGTTGGTACCCCGGTTGACCTGTGAGTCCTTGAGGTTGCCCAAGTTGGACTCTAGGGAGAGGCTACATAGGTTGACCTGAAGGGTTGTAATACTGTCCTTGCGGACCGTATAATGGCCCTTGCTGGCTTGAAGGGTAGCCCTGTAAGGGCTGTCCTTGTGGGTCATAAGGATAGCCAGGCTGGCCCGAAGGTTGGCCTTGAAAAGGCTGTCCTTGCGGGTTATAAGACTTCCCAGCCTGGTTAGACGAAAAGCCCTGAGCATGAAGGTGAGCCTTTGGAGTGGGTAAACGTAAAGGATTCCTGTACTCATCGTACTGATATGGAAAAACGTAAACGGGTGTACCATCCTGTGTGTAATGCGAAAAATAAGGGCGGTTGGGATCTTGAGAGGATTTTCCGACCTTTGGGTTCTATTGTTGTAAGGACAATCGATACTCCTCATGAGAGATGTTCTCCGGCATAGCAGATGCTATATAGACGTCTTCGAGAAGTGACGCAGCCCTTACGGACTGAGTGGTAACAACAGGTGTAGATGCAACCACACAAACAGTGGGTCTAATGGGTACAGAAGTGACCTGAGGGGATGACGTGATGGGTGTCCTAGGAGACATCCCCAATGAGGGAATAATCGGCCTCGTAGAGGGAGTTGATATCCCCATAGAGGCAACGACGGTCATAATCTGACCTAAAGATCTATACCTTGCTGGTAGTGAGGGATCGGGCGAAGACATAACTGATAATTCGGGGTTGTCTTCTGGGAACAACTAGTAATCTTCACCAGACGTGGGGATTTCCTCACTAGGAGAATGGCTGGATGCACCCATATCTGAACCTGCCGCTAGATCTCATAATAGACGACGGGGACTAGGAGGAAAACAGCAGGTAGAAAAGGCAAACCCGATGTAAGAGGAGGGAAATGTTCCCCTACTCCAAATCCAGACCAAGGGTCAGATAAGGGCCAATTGAACTCAACTGGTCCTCCAAAGGGAAGCTCAAACAGGACCAGTCCCCCGTCGGGAAACTCAGAAACGATGGGCTGCCGATGTTCAGCAGAGGATTGAGAAACCTCTGATGAATCGTCCGTATATGGACTACCAGTAGACGAAACTGAGGGTTCCGCCACTCTGACAATAATGACAAAAGGAAAAGATCAAACACAACACACGGGCTGAAAAAGAATCAAGGGACACAATCAAATGGCCAACAAGAAAAATCTAATAGGGTGTGTGATAGCGGGTGATTTATTTTACGACATTGAAACTTAGAAACTTCATCGTTTCATGTTTTAAGAGTCGAGAAATAGATGAAAGATGACTCTATCTCTTTCAGTTTTGAAGCAAGCGTGAAAGGACAAGCGCTTGGTGATATTTTCAAATTTAAGGAGTCAGATAAGATCAAAATGACTGCTCAGGAATCCTAGGCAAAGGGTGTACCAAATAACCGTGAACTGCAATATACACCATGGTTTCAAAATGAGAGAGAAATCAACCAAGGACTTAACGTACGTGCAGGAAATCTCCCCGAATGCTGTGTCCGGTGTATCACGGGTATAGAGCGGCAGACTCAGCTTCCTTATGGATAAAGGATGGCAACCTAGTGGGGTCTCCCTTTACATACGCGATGGTACAGGGAGCACAATTCCGTAATAGTGTTGTCTAAAGCTAAGAGGCGAATGACAGCTACTAGGTTTAAAGACGCCAGAACACGTCTCTAGCCTAGACCTCTAAATATTTCGTTAATGTTCCAATGTTGCCTTAGTGTAAATTGAATAAATTTTAATTTTTATCTTCAATTATGTTTCAGTTTTCAGACCCTAGCGAGTGTTATGCCTCAAAATCTCCTAAATGCACACTACATGCCACAGAATATCATTTCATTCGATGAAAGCTAATTACGAGAGAGTTAAGAGCTTTTCACACAATAACAAAATGATCAGACAACAACTAGTAATGTCTCTAATGCAGCTAATGGAAACTAAAAGCTTTTCTTTCACAGTTACTAATCACTAATAACACAGAAAAGATTTAATTCACACTAACTAATCAAAAGCAAAAGAGATTTTTTTGTATTTTCAATGTTTAAGAGCAAAGTGCACTAAAAAAAATGAAAACTAATGAAAAGATCAATTTGAGAAGCGATAGCAAAGGAGTAAAAAAAGCAAATTTCACTCAATGCAAACACACAATCAGACCTCATATTGTCAAAACAATCCCTCAAAACCAAGAGAATCCCAAAGACTCAAATGAACCATGTAATCTAGGCTCAAAATGAGACGAAGCGGAATCCAAATGAAGAAGAAACCAATCACTCAAATAGCGCAATAAAATGATACACAACCACCAAATGAATGCAGAGAAGCAATCACAAGGTTGACTGAACAGATAGAAACCAAAAACTCCCACGGGAGGCTCGACACACTAAAGCACCTAGATGCCCTAGGGCTAGAATGTAGAATCGATAGAAACAGGCAAATAACCATAGGATGAAGGTCACAGTCAGTCAAACAAGGCTCCAGAACACTCAGGCAGTCGTAAAAATGAAACCAAACACACAGATCAAGCTCAGAAAGCTCAAAACAGAGCAAACCCTAGCACCTTTCAGGATTGGCGCGACTGTCAAGCGGAATCTAGCGCCAGAACAGGATTGGCGCGGGTAATACACTGGCAACATGCGCCAATGGGCGCGACTGTTAGGCTAATAAGCGCGCCAGTCGAGTTTACTATGGAAAAATAAAAAAGAGCAATCCAAGAAACAGATTAGTGATGGTAAAGCTAAACAAAAGCCAAACACACAGAAAGAACTAGCCAAAAGAGCTGATCAAGCAAGCAAAGTCAAGAATCGACCGAAAAGACAAGACAGTACTCCAAATCAACGATCCCCAGTGGAGTCGCCAATTTGTTGTAGAGGTAAATCCCCTCTGCGGACAGAGGCGATCCCTACTAGCCCAGATCGGGTCTAGCAACAATCGTATCATGCTAAGGTGCAAGTTCCTAATTGCAATAAACCAAATGGCGAAGAAGGCTTACCTCGGATCCAACGCTGTTGTTTGTAGAGAAGATAACACTCTCGTTTCCTTGCTCCAGGAGATCCCGCTTGCCGGGATCGAACACCTGCACACACAAGAAACATGACAAACACAAGCGTAAAACCCAATATATTCAATTATGTATCAGTCAAAGAAGACACAACTCATGATCATAATGAACAATACGAGTGGAACCATAACCAATAGTCTCTTATCATTAATTCATACAAAGGAAAATACAACCTGGCTCTGACGCTGAATCTTCCTTTGGCGGGTCGTCAGCGGAATATGTCTCGGTAAAGCTTGTCGGGAATGGGACAAGCCTCTCTCTTCGATCGTCAATCTCCTTGCTACTGATTTGGCTCTATGAGGACTATGAAGGCTCTTGCAGCATTATTTAGGCTATGAAGGCTCTTGGAGATTAGATTGCAAAGGAAAATAGCAAGCTTATATAGATTGTGGAAGGGGATTTGGGATCCCTACAATCATGGGATTGGCCCTATCCTCAAGGAAGCTTCCATGAGAGGTGGAAAAGCACTTCCTCTACATGGAGATCCAGAGCCAACCTCCCAACTCAATTTAGAGACCAGTTCAGGAATTGGTTGGAGTCAATCTTCCGCCATTTATTTTTTAAAAACACTCCTTATTAAGCCCGGCGTGGGTGAAACACTGGGATAGAGCGCCAATTGGCGCGCCCTATTTGGAGGATTTCCCCCATTGGCGTGAGGGATGAAATGTCTGGCCACGCCAATGCAAAAAGGCTATTTTTAGGGTTTTTCACAAGGAATTGTCTTAAGGGGAATGAATGCCCATGTCCAAGGGGATGCCATGAAAGTGGTTTCAGGTCATGTCACTGCTCACAGGTCACAGAATAAGCCCTCCAATGTGCGGGACGGGGGATTGCAGGGACGGTGACAAATTACTGTGTAACACATACTCACATATTGATGAACAAAATGTGCATGAAAGAATCCACAGCGCTGTCATATTGAAACAAGATCCATCACCACATGGAGATGAGAGGGGAGCCATTGCTTCTATGGGAGGAGTCCTTGTTTCTATGCAAGGGATTCCAAGTATTTTAACATGTGGGAACCATGGCACAATTCTAGAGTCATTTGCAGCAACTTGTGGGGATTGCGAGATGGAGGGGGAAGAGAAGGATCAACATCAAGGGTTGATACACCCTTATCTATTCCAGAGAGTCTTTGCACAAAAGACGGAGATTGTACAATGCAGTGAAGAGAGGTACAAATCAGTCCTCTTATACATATAGTCCACTTCCGAGCTTGATGTCTCACTGTATGGAGGCATTCCACCTGGGAGGCCACCTTATCTAGAGTTGATGAGAGGCATCTTGTCATACAGTTCACCACTCTTGGATTCCGGGGAGGTGAAGACTTTGGAGGAGTCCAACACAACGCAGAGAGTTTGGGACAGACCCAAGGAGGATAGAGACACTCTCTCATTTTCAGCATCACCCACTCTCATTAGTCATACTGTGCTGATAGAGTTTGCTGCAGGGATGGAGGATTTCATCTTTAGGATGCAGGATGACTGCTCCACATATTTGATGAGGAGGAGGATACTTCCTTTGAGGAAGGACTCTTTCACACATGGGAGTAGATGGAGGTTACTCATGCGTACTTTGACCCAACTTGGGATATTCCTGTTAGATGACAGCTTCTCATGGGAGGCCAACTTCCCAGGATCACCATTATTATTTGAGCATGAGCAGTTGCATGATTGGCATGGTAGAATTTTGGAGGATGAATTTGGGATAGGGGATGTCAAATTAGTAGGAAGCAGTGTGAGGGGAGCATCACATTGCAGATCACCAGCGCTGTCTATGAGGAGGATGGATCCAGGTTGGAGGACTCAGCTTTTGGTTGAGTATTCCCAGGATTTTGGTGCATGCATGATTCTTGATGACCAGGAGGGAGATGACAGATACATGGTGGATGATATGGTCATCTATTGTTATGGCAGAATCTTCTTAGCTATAGTTTCTAGTCTCAAGGAGAAACTATTGCATGCAGCACATGAGGGCTTCCTAGCTATGCCCTTGGATGCATATTCTGCTTTGCTTGAGGAGTTCATTTGGGAGGGCATTCAGCATGATCTATATCAGCATATGGACAAATGCATAGCCTATGTTGTGGATGATTTTGTCACCCTCCTAGAGACAGTCTAGAGTTGCCATAGACCAGTGCCTAGGACATCTTAATATAGCAAGGAGTCCTTTATAGTTTGGGTTGTTCATGGATCCATGTACCATCTTACTTCCAACATATGGTGAGAATTTTGTATATACATTCATTGATTTGCACACTCTTACCATTCTTATGCAATGCATTGCTTCACAAGAGGGCAAGCTTGTCACGTTGCTCCATGAGTTTTATTGGGCCAATCTACATGATGGAGGCAACCATCTCCTTTTTGGCCTTGGGAAAATGTTTCATCATCACATTTATGTTCATTTTCTGCACTATAACATGTATGATATGAAGACATGCATGATTAACCATGTAGAAAGAAACATTTTTCCTTGTATTTTCCTCAAGAAGCAGCTTGTAAAACTGCGTTGTACTTGATTGGGAAGTTGTTGGTACCTTCTTGAATCACTTGAAACCTTCATAATTTTCCTCATTTTATTGTTAATCATGACTTCATTTTCTGATATGGATCAGATTTTTATGAGAAGCGTGATTATGAGAAAGACACATGAATTGGATGTGTCCTTGAGTGGGGAGAAGTCCCACATTTTTTGCACTACATGTTCTAATGGGAGCATGGGAGGAGATATGGCCACCACAGAAAAATGTTTGTTCTCTTTTGAGGTGGGCCATGAGATTTATATTCATCCATTGAACAGCCATGGGCAAGTGCTTGATCATGTATTGTTGTTACATTCAGCCATTTACTATCTTTTAGTAGATGCGATGCATTTTGTACATTGCTTGCCATGTAATTTTCTAAAGTTGCAGTGGATGAAACTGTGTTGTATCCTATTGAGATATTGTTTATATCATGCACTATCATGTACAACTTGCAGCAAACTTCTCATTGGGACACTCTATTATGATCTTTTCCTATTCATCATGGATGGATTTTTTTGGGCCAGCTTGTTCTTCATTGTTGGAGGAGAACTCTTTGGAGGATTGCTCTTCACTTTTCCCTTTGAGGGAAATAATTTTGCAGCCCAGAATTAGCACATACTCTACACTTATCATAGTGGAGAGGAGGATAGCTTTGGGTGTTAGTATGAATTCTTCGTCGAAGTGTGCGAAAAAGAACCACTTTAGCTACGCATAACTAATAGCCCTAACAACAATAGAGGCTGCAAAACATCTTCAGATCTGCAATTAGTAGTTAAAGTGCTGCAACAAACAGATCTATAAATGGAAAGACATTAAGCAGTAAAGTAAAGAGTTTGCTCCATGCATCCAACGGACAAGACAAGAACACGATTTTTTGAATGAATTTTTATATTACAGGGCACCTGGGAGGAAACAAGAAGGTGTATCCAGATCTCCTCAATGGGATGGGTTCTTTGTAGTCCTCGGCACTTCAGATCTAAGCTTTCTCTCTCTTGTAGATGTAGAAAACCCAATGTAGAAGGTAGAGCTCAATGGGAGCAACAATGGCAGAAAATGAGACCAAGTGTATAGATCCAGAGTGATCTAGTATGCAACAAAAGGTGAAGAATGAAAGGGAAAACCCTCCTATTTATAACAAAATATTGGGTCATTCTAGATCTTGGTGCATGATTAAAATAATGTTAACCAAATCTAGATCCACCTCTTTGGAATATTTTATTATTATTTGTTGGAGGGAAAGGGACTTTGACTTGGGTCAAAATCCCTTGATTAGTGAAGAATAAATAAATAAATGATTTATTTATCCTTTTAAGGAAGTGGTTGAGATATAATCAAATAAATAATGATTTATTTAATTAATAGTGGTTGATTTGGTCATATTTAACAAGGAATATTATTTAAATAATTATTCCTGGAAAATAATAAGATAACTATGGGTGTATCTCATTAATTTCTTTGTTTTTGGGTTAAACATGACTGGGAATAATAATTAAATTGTGGTTTAATTAATTATTCCTTTTGGGGTTTTCTTAATTAACATAGTGAAAGCAGTTTTACTTGGGGTAAAACTGGTCTTACATGGTGTACTTGGGTCCATCTAATAATAAAAGGTGAGATGACCAAAAAATGGTGTAACAGATTGCCCCCCAGCGTGCGAGTGTCAGGAGCAAATCGTATGACCGAAGTACGTTGTAAGAATACAATCACCGGACAACAAAAGGGGATGTCAGAGAGAGAAGTGTGAGGTAGATAGTGTGCTGAAGGACTAGACCCTGAGGAGACGAGACTCGCAGGTGCAACAAGTCTCTGTTATGAGAGGGTACCTGTGCTGAAGGCGGCGGGGGAGGCATACCTATGCCCGCCGTGACAAAGTACAAAAGAATAGTGTGTCCGGTGAACAAGGGACCGAACCATATAGTACAGCTGGCATAATCAAGAGCCAGATAAAAATACAATGAAGAGTCTCACATACATGCTGTGCCTGGGATAACAGCCAGGACTAGTGCAATATCATCTGAGTACATGAGATAAATACAACCCAAATGCCCCCTGTAAATGGGGAAGGGCTCAAAAAATCTGACTGATACATGCAAATCATAGAGGTGCTGCAAGTGGCTAAGGCCAACATCATCAAAAGCTGGAGCGGCATCAAAGGCTGCAATGAAGAGGTCATCCGGGCATGTGGGGGGCTACCTGCAGGGCCACCCCCTCATGAGGGCTGAGACATCTCACACACGCCGGGGAATCATCAAGAGCTGCTGCTGGGTCACTGGACTGTCCAGTATACGAATCTCGATCATGCTGAAAGGAGCTGGAGAAGCAATCAAGTCAAAGGGAGGTAAGAAATCCCCCTGCCTGATCCGAGGCACCGAACAAAAATGGAATCTGGAACCAAGGTACACCGCCCTCTAGACCTTGCTTCTGGAATAAATGTGCTGAGGTCGACAGAAGGAGGTCCGCCGTAGGTGAGGCAATGAGAGAACCTCAACTAAGGCACGAGAGAAGAACAATAGAGCGACGGACAGACTGACACTAATGATGATGGTGGAAATGGGAAGGATGGAGTGGCGAACGGACGACTTCCCTTGTTAGAGCATAAAGGGCATGAATGACACGGCAGCGACTGACACAATATCGTAAGGGATAGGGGACAGTGGGACTGAAGGTCATAATATGCGACACAAGAGAGAGACCAAGCAATGAAGGATGGAGGGCTATAGTGGGGTACAAAGGGACGCGGGATAGACTCCATGAATGCGATGATGACTCAACTCGGATGCTCTAAACAAGGGCGACTCGATGGTGCTGCCATACAGTAAAAAGCCCAATGGGGGACCATAAAAGCATGAGTACAAGGTGGGGACTCATGACGAAAATCGTCACAAACATGGACAAGTAAGGAGGCAAGATGGTGCCCCAAGTACAAGTGTTGTAAGTGAGGAAATTCGATTTTAAGGAGAGGTGAAGTGACCCTTCTTGGGCAAAATAGGTCCTGGCGAAGGATACAAATAAAAATATGTTGGCTATCTAACAGAAAATAAAACACGCATCTCAGAAGGGAAATGCTAAGGGTAATATTTCTTAAGATAGAGTGCATTGCGAATATTGCCTTTGAAGTCTTATAAAAGGTATGCCCCCTTACCAAGCGCCTTACTGATGATGTAAGGGCCTAGCCATAATGAGTCGAACTTCCTGTGACCAAGGACATCATGGGCCTGGTCATATACTAGAACAAGGTCGCCTTTGTGAAAAGGACGAGGCTGGACTTTTTGGTCATACTGAGCTTTGGTGCGTTTTTTGGCCGCTTCCATGGTTTGCAAGGCAATACGGTGGTCTTCGAAAGCACGCTCAAGCATGATAAGTCGTTGTTCTAGAGGTTGGGTGTCAGGGAGAAGTTCAACGGCCAGTTGCAGGGAAGGGATTTCACATTCGATTGGTAAGACAACCTCCTCTCCAAAAACGAGGTGAGGAGGGTTATGGTTGGGGGGCAGAGGTGCCCCCAAGCAGGGTGTGGTCATGCCAAAATGTATTTAGAAAAATGGGAATCTAAACACATTTTAATGATGTGGTGTGCCATTTGTTCTGGTTATGGTTATGCAGTTTGAGAAAGGAAATGGAGTGTTACCAATCTCTTTTGGTACTGCATATAGGGATCAAATGGACTTTAAGTTTTCGAATTGGCATACCTGGTGTCACTATCCCAAAAGGGGGATTTGGAGATAATGAACTGATGCTCTCGTAGAAAAGCTATAGGTTGGTCAATAATAATGTCTAAGAGACTGGGTTGCTGATGTAAGATGAGGGAACGATAAGGGGTATCGTCCTGAGAGTGATCTGAAGTGATATGGGACTCTAGAGGTTCTTTTGAATGTGGAAGAATACTGGGTCTAGAGTCAACACGGCCAGATACACTAGGAGAGTGGTGGAGAATGGCTTCTCTTGGTTGCTCAAATGTGGGTGCCCCCTAACCCAAACACTGGGTTTCGATGTAACGGCCACAAGGTGGGTGTGGTGTGAACGCATGGGTTCGATGTAAGGGGGAATAAATAAAGTCAGGGGTGGGAATTTCTTCCATAATGTCGTCATCGTGAGAGAAGATGGGGTGACTGGTGGAAGAAGAACCACCTGACGTGGTGAAGTGGCCTGAATCATCATCATGAGAAGAGAGGTTCACATACGCATCGTCACAAGGGGTGACCGAAGAGTAAGTAGATAAAGGATCTACCGATGTTGAGCCCAAGATGATCGCTGAAGGAAGGTCAAGCGAAACAACAGGGGAGGATTCAGATGGAATGTTCCCCGAGGGTCTCATGGATGATGATAGGTAAAACATGTTGGACGAAGGCTCCGTCATCTCGACATCAGGAGGGGGAATGTCAATGGGAGCGGTCATAGCTGGTAGTTCTGCTGAAGCAAAATGCGCAAATATGGGAGAGGTGTACTCATTGCGCTTGGCCTCGAATTGGTGGACCGCGGCAATAGAGGTGCGGAAGTCCTCGAGGCGGGGAAAAATATGGGTGTGATGGCCATGGAGATCACACAAAGCACGGGGGTGGTTGGTGTGAATAGTCTTGGGGTTCTTGGCCGCGGTTGTGGGAGGAACAGAGGCTTATGGGACCGCAGACTCAGGGAACGTGACATTAACCATGGGCTTTAGATGAAGTAATTCAGGACAGGTATGGGAGCCGTGACCGACAACATCACACAAAGCACCCTGGATGGTATGCTTTGGAGGCTGAGGAGGAGCAGGGTTTGTCGGGGCGGCCTTGTCCTTTGATGCCCCCTTGCGAGCTTTGCCCTTCTTACCCGAAGCGGTCGCAACAGGAGGTGGTTCCTGTTGAAGTGACTGAGGCACTGATGCAACGGGAGAAGCCATGGGGGCTGGTTGAACCGGGGTCAAAGCGATATAAGGTTGGGGTTGACCAGGGAAGGTGGGGGCTGGAGGATCAAGGTACCAAACGGGAATCCCAATGGCCATGACTGGTACCGTGTACACTCCTGGTGGGGGAGCTAAGAACGGTATCTGGCCAGAGGGGTAATGGCCAGGTGGGACGGCTCCTAAATGGCTAAGGCCTGGAGGAACCGTGCCTGGGGGATAAAAGGGCTCATGACTACCAACTGCAGGGGAAGGGCTAGGAGCAGGTTGCGGAGGGCAAGGTTGCTGACTAGCCGAAGCAGGTTGCTTGAGAGCAGCCTGAGACGATTGCATCATGCAAACATTCGACGAGCGGGGGTCAGAGATAGGAGGAGGGGGGAGACTAGGAAAAGTTCCAAGCAGGGAGGAATCCTTGTAAACGCCGGGGGAGACACTGGTCAAGGAGTCGACGGTTTGCTTGCTGGCTACAGAAGAGATGGTTGTCTCGGGTGAGGTCTGAGATTTTGGCTCATGATATGTCAACTGGTCAATGGTGACTATCTTCCCATTATGGGGGAAAGACATCTTGCGAAAGACCGCTGATGGGACAGCAGACATAGCATAGGTGTAGCTTCGCCCCAAAAGAATGTTGTAGTCTAGTGGGGCGTCAATGACTTCGACGTCAACGCAAACAGTCTTACTGGCGAGTGTGATAGGGCAATTACGGAACAAGCCAATGGGTTGGGAGGCATGACCGTCCCACGCTCTAAGGGTGATCGTGGAAGGGGCCAGCTCAGGGGATCCGAGTTGCTTCCAAACCGAAGCGGACATCACGCAGGTGGATGCCCCCTCGTCAATGATACACCGGGAAACGATGGCGTTTCGTATTTTGACTGAGATTTGGAAGGCGACGGAAGGAGGGAGGGGAGGATGGTCTGATTGAGTGGCGTCGAAAACAATCATCTAGTCGTCAGCAGGATCTACAGCGCCCACGGCAGATAGTAGAGCCTTCTTTTGGGAAGGGCACGAGTGGAGGAGTTCCAGTATGGAAATGGCAGCAGGGGACTGCGCCAAATCATCTACTATGCTATACGACTGAGCGGCTCGACCGGAAGCAGCATTTCGGCGTAATGGTACCTTTGGAATCTTTGGATGAACCTCAACTTTGGGTTGAGGGATGTGTAAGGGGCCGTTGGATGTCGAAAGAGGCTCTGCAGAACCTGAAGAGGGGGGCTCGGGAGCAGACTGAGCAGGAGGCTTGGGGTACTGGCGAGACCGAGTTTGCAAGTTAAGGTCGACGGTTAGAGGCGGATCAGAGTTCATCATGAGGATCTGGTAATTGGAGGAACCAGAAGGGGAAGGTGGAGTGGCCACCTGTCCGTCAGGTGGTTGGGTAGCCATGAATCCCTGCTGTGCATCCCCCTGCGCTTGAGGGGGCGGGGAGTGCTGTTGCAGGGGTTGGGAAGGAAAGGGAGGCGAAAGTGCATATGCTGGAGGAGTTGGCGCGCCAGGCTGTGGATAAGGGTAATGGTTAGGTTGGGCAACATTGAGGTAAGCGGGAGGTTGGGCAAAAGGATGACGCATGCCGTATCCTGGATGCATGCTACCGGGAGGGGGAGAAGTGCAGGAAGTGGTGCCCCCTCCCCCAGGAAAACCATAGCTCATGTGAGGTTGAGCGGATGGATGAGAGATGGGTCCAATGATACTGTTGGCGGCATGAGGTGCCCCCGGTGTATAGGCATCATTGGGTGTGGGAAGATCAGGTAGGACAGTAGGATCATAACCTGTCTGAGCGTAGATCAGGTCATACTTTAACGCCATTTGGAGGGCATCTTCTTCGGTTTGAGGAAAATGGGATGCGACATCTTTCCCGATAGGGGACAAAAGAGATCTAAGGAACCAGTCCATGTAGACACGGTCTTCGAAGGGAGGAGATTGGCATAAGCTACGTCGTCTTCGCCATTCCTGGACATGGGTAGAAAGGCGTGTCGAAGAGGTTTGCTTGAAGGAAGTCAAGAGTTCGATTCCAGTGTCATAACGAAGGGGAAGCTGGAAGTAAGATAAAAAAGCCCGAGCAAGAGTTGCAAAGGTGGTATGGGAGGAAGTGGGCTGGTCAACATACCACTTAGAAGCTTCGCCTGTAAGCGTGCGTTGGAACAGTCTAAGACGAACAGAGTCATCGATAATGGAAGTAGATGAACACCACATGTGGAAAGATCGAACATGATTTGAAGGATCTTCTCCAGCACGACCTTCAAACTTTGGGATGTCGGAAGGGAGCTTTGTCGGCATAGCGGGCCAACTAGCGTCATGATGTATAGGGTCGTTTATCAACCGGTCTAGATCGGGGAGGCTGAGGCCTGCCAAGAAGGGGAGCACGGGTGAAGCCGAGGTAGTTCCTGTGGTGGTTCTGCTAGTAGTAGTCCCGGCATTAGGGCCGGGATGCCCGCTAGTGTTAGGCCCTGGACCAGACATAGTGGAGGTGACAGGGGGAAGAACCAGAAGGAAAAGGAGAGCCCAAAGAATCAGCGAAGGACTGGCTCGACGATGGTGGGACGGAGCAGGTCGATCGACCGGAGACAGAGGGTGAAGGCCAAGGAGGCTCCGGGAAAGGTGCCTTGGGGGCGCAATGATGACAGGAAGAAGGAAACCGACAAGGGCAGAAAGGGACAGAATCAAGAAGGTCAAGGGCAGATAAGGTGCAGTGACGATTGATTTTAGAGTCTTTGCCTGGCGGTGTAAACCAGGCGCTTCTTCACTTAAGGTCAGTGTGTGGTGTGCGTTAATTTTAATTTTTAAACCCTTTCCGTTGTTGAGAGCAAAAAAGTGTGCAACGTAGCTGAAAATAAACCTACAGAGAACAGAATAAAAATGCTGAAAGAACAGAAAAATAACAGCTACATATGCATCTATCAAACCCAAGAAAGTGGGTCTCTCAAAACTATGCTGAAAAGAAAGGGAAAAACTATGGAAACACACACAAAGGAAGCTCAACAGATCTAGGGTCCAAGGGGACAGAGATCCGGAGGATAAAGCTGCAGATAAGGGGTGCAGATCACAGCCAAGAGACAGAGGCAAGGTGGCTGGAAAAAGGGAAATCAGCAAAAAGCCGGGGGGGGGCAAGGCAGAGGCCTTTAGGGGAGGTCCAAACAAAAAAACAAGAGGTGATTTGAAAGGAAAAGAGGCCGATTTCAATGGATCTGGAAGTGAGGTCACAGATCTGGAAAAAGAGGGGGCTGAAGCTCTGAAACCGACGGCTGAAACAGCTGAAACTCTTCCACAAAAAGTGGAGGGTACTAAAGCCCTAAGGGGCTGGGTTCCCACTTAGATGAGTAAGAACAGATCAGATCTTGGTCGAGCGAGGTGAGCAGGGAGAATTTTGGAAAACACGGATGGATATGAAACCGAGAACCCGAGAAAAATTACAGAAAAAATGGTGGAAAAAAGGCAGGTCGCAGGTTCTGTCCTGATTTTGGTTGAGGTCGCAGGTTACAGGCTGAAAAGTGCGTCCAGGTCGCAGGTTTTGGGCCAAAAGGTGCGACCCCCCCGTTCCGGCTGTTTCGGCGGCGGATTTTCTGAAAAATTGCCGTCTCAGGTGCGGCTGGTGTCGCTTACCTGCGCAATAGGGCCAGAAACACACGGAAGTTAGAAATTTTAGGTTTTTAGGGTTTTATGTGAGAAAAATGACATAAAAAGAGAAAAACTAAGCAGCTAAAAAAGAAGCCCTAGGGCCTGAAGTAGCTGGATATGCAGGAATATGAAAAACGACAACGGTCGTAATTTAAAACCCGTGTGGAGTCGCCATTTGTTAGTATGAATTCTTTGTCGAAGTGTACGAAAAAGACCCACTTTAGCTACGCATAACTAATAGCCCTAACAACAATAATGGCTGCAAAACATCTTCAGATCTGCAATTAGTAGTTAAAGTGCTGCAACAAAGAGATCTATAAATGGAAAGATATTAAGCAGTAAAGTAAAGAGTTTGCTCCATGCATCCAACAGACAAGACAAGAACACGATTTTTTGAATGAATTTTTATATTACAGGGCACCTGGGAGGAAACAAGAAGGTGTATCCAGATCTCCTCAATAGGATGGGTTCTTTGTAGTCCTCAGCACTTCAGATCTAAGCTTTCTCTCTCTTGTAGATGTAGAAAACCCAATGTAGAAGATAGAGCTCAATGGGAGCAAAATGGCGGAAAAATGAGACCAAGTGTATAGATCCAGAGTGATCTAATAGGCAACAAAAGGTGAAGAATGATGGGGAAAACCCTCCTATTTATAACAAAATATTGGGTCATTCTAGATCTTGGTGCATGATTAAAATAATGTTAATCAAATCTAGATTCACCTCTATGGAATATTTTATTATTATTTGTTGGAGGGAAAGGGTGTTTGACTTGGGTCAAATCCCTTGATTAGTGAAGAATAAATAAATAAATGATTTATTTATCTTTTTAAGGAAGTGGTTGGGATATAATCAAATAAATAATGATTTATTTAATTAATGGTGGTTGATTTGGTCATATTTAACAAGGAATATTATTTAAATAATTATTCTAGAAAATAATAAGATAA